>CM075852.1:62090675-62400675 GCA_037975125.1 Latrodectus hesperus
TTTTTTTGAAAAATAAGTATTTTTAAACACAATTTTAGAATTTATTCAGTTGTAAAATATATTTTCAGATTTTATCTTACGATTATAGTGTAAAACAGACAATTTTACTAAAATCTAAGAAAATGTAAGAATTTTTAATTTTTATGTAACACATTTCATTAACGTTCTGACGTAAAATGTAAGAATTCTAAATTTATGTATAAAATACATTCCTTTAACATATTTAATGGCGTGTAGAAGTATGAGAAAATGTATAAAGTTATATAATCTGAAATTCTCAGAAACATTATGCAGCAAAAAAGAGTAAAAATAATTAACAACACCTCCTCTCAACCATATAATCTGTAGGCGGAGATGCATTTGAAACATTCTACATGAAACAGCGGAGCAGTTCAAGAAATTGACATGAAATTAAAATGATATAGAAAAATTGTACCGTTGTTGAGTTCACGTTATAAATTAATGAGAATTCTAATTGTAACATACACAATGGAAAAATATTCAGATTAAAAATTGTTTATGTAGTCACTGTCATTTTCTTTTATTTTTCTATAAGAATATATAGAGCCTCATAATATTCTTAAATTAAAACAAATACAAAAGTATAAGCAAGTAAATAAACTAGTTAGTATTCGAAAAATGAAATTTAAGGGAAAAGTGTTCTACGACTTGACATTATAATTCTGAAACTATTTTGAAATTTAGGTGAATAAAAAATTTATGAATTCAACTATGTATTTTTACTTCTTTCATAAATTTCAATTAATCTGTTATCTGCAAAACTTGGGCAACTAAATTCATAACAATATCAGTTATTCCATGTGCACTTGTGATCAAGCTTTATTATTACAGAAAAGACTTGATGAGATGAATGACCAAGTAACTTTTTACTTAACACCGAATAATAGTCCGTTTTACAGCTCTACATTGTTGACATGTATATTATTTTCGGAAGGATTTTTCATTGATCCTGGGTCACAAAATTAGAAGTTCAAAAGTTTCGTGGCAATAGATGTGTATAATATGTACTGAGAGAAACAACTTTCATCTTCTGTTATTCAAAGGACTCTTTGGTCGAGCGTGAGATCTTATACTGCAAAAAGTTTGGTCTTACTACTAGGGCACAGAGGGTTTATAGTACTTTTCCTTCACTGCGACATTCGCAAATTAAACTTAATTAGTAAAAGAAGAAAACTTATTTTATTTTTCGAATCAATCAAGGCACCCGTGTTGAGAAACTCATGCAGGTTGAATATTGTACCGAGTTTCGAGGTTCACGTTCGTTGAGAATCGATAAAACAATCTCTTAAAAATCACGAGACTTTTATTCGTCACAAATTCAACTAAATACAGGAAATTCCAGCTTTAGAAATTACAGTTAATACAATAAGAAACAACTTCTAATCATAGAAATCTTTAATACCTCAGAGAGACAACAGCTAGCATTGAAGACTGTGTGTGAGTGTGTGTGTGTGTGATCGTCTTCCAATACTATTCTCTTCCCTGCTTAGCGTTTTCATTTACTCACGTTTTCTCTCTTTTCTGTGACTGGCGGAGATATTTATATCCGACATGGCGTGAAAATTTGCAAGCTTCGTCAAATTACTGGAAGGCTCGAAGGTATGTCGTTTAATATTGATCCTAAAGCTTAGGTGATGGATTTTTCCTGAAGTATCTATCTCCCGCCAAGTTACCAAGAATCTCACCAAAAGGTCACTAAATCATTACAAATGCACCTTTTAAATTAAAATACGTCTAAACTTTACAATCCTTGCCCAGAATCTGAGTATTTTCAATGAGACTGAAATATATTAAATCTATAAAATATAAATAATGTTTATAAATTTGTAATGATATACAAAAATCCAATATTTGAGTTTCGCTGTCTCAGATTTCGACCTCGTCCTAAATTAAATTTTACCCGTTAATCAAAGAGTATTGTGTCAAAAAAGCACCGCATTTACACGATATTTGTCTAAGAAAGCACGAATTTATTTTATTAAATATTAACAGGAATACGCATTGCTCACTATTTTTCTCTAACTTAAGAAGTTGCTCCTCAGTTAAACTTAAAAAATCTATAAAAATAAGCTATTTCCTCCAATGACTAAATAAATTTGAATCTCCTCATTTGTGAAAGTTCAAGTTATGAATGAGAATATTATAAGCATTTCTATAATAATTTACAAATAAGAATAATTACCAATCTCCCATTGTCATTATTGCATTAAATTTGAAGCAGAATTTTTTTTTATCTCAACTAACAAAGCTGCATCAGAAATTTTTAAAATTAAATGTACACAAAAACACAGTTTATCAACAGTAACCTAAAATACATTCAGTGCTTAAAGTTCATATCTGAGAAGATAGTTTTCCTGGAATTTCACAGAGTGGGTGCATTAGCATTCCAGATAGTTGAGTTCATATCGAAAAAAATACTGTGGATAAACAGCATCCTAATGAGCCTTTGATGCTATTTTAATGCGATCAATCTTTCACCTTATTAAATTTATTGGAATTCGATTAAGAAAATTATTCATGGCATGGAAACTATTTGCTGCTGGATGTTTTCAGTCCATTTTGCTTATCAATCATGATAATTTTTCTTTTTCAGAAATGAATTTACAATGTTAAAAGAAAGTACAATGTCTTTGTAAACATTCTACATATACAATTTTAAATACCAATATTTTAATTTATAACATAATATCATTTTTTTCTTGTATAAATTCAGTCTAATTTTTATACTACAAGTTATAGGAGATTCTTTGCTGAAATAAAGTGATAACAAAAATTATACAGATACGTTGAAAATTTATAAATAATTGTATGATATATTAGGAATAATGTTTCCTTCATTATATATAATTATTGAATTTTGAAAAATATAAAATATAATTTTATAAATTAATGCATTTAAATATTTATATAAACATAATGTGGACACGTTTTATACCCACGGAGCTACAGCAACCTAGTGAAGCCCCCCCGACTCTACCATAGATCAATCATATCCAAAATTCATAGAAAATACTCGATTAACGACTAAAATAAGCATAAAGATTTTTTGATCTGCTTTAGTCCCGGTCAAGAAATCACTGCATATCTTTCGAAAACACTTTTACACATTATTTTACTACGCTTCTTGCTATTAGTATTACCATGTAGATATTGTTAGCTTTCTCTAAAAGAGCCTAAAATTTCTTTTCATCTTTAGCATTCAATAATATTTTCTTGTATTTTTGTGTAATGTTTAAACCTGAACCTAGAATTTATGTATGCATAATTTATATGTGATTTATATTCCTATATTTAAATACTATAAATATGAAACTAAAATATCTTCCTATTTTTTAAGAGCTGTTCAAATAAAAAGTAAATTTATAGTACTGTACTTTAAGTATTTATAAGCTGTGTGTGATTTGTGCAATAATTGCCTCTATAATGAAGCATGTTAAACTAAATATTGAATAATTCAAGTTAATAGTAGCCAACTATTTTTGAAAATTTGTTTTAAAATTTATTGATTTATTATTTTATTTTGACCATTGGTCATTCCTTTTCATTTGCTTTATATGTAGTTAGGTACCGAATGCATACGTAATGCAATAGGTTTAAGATATTTTATTGGAATCAAAAATTTTTTAAATGTGTGTCATAATAATGTCAAAAAAAAAAAGAAAATGCATGTTCTTCATCTAATGGATAAAAAATATAAGCTTGGTAAACTTCAAGATTGCTCAAAAAATACTAGTAGCACCAATTATGGAGATATCAGAAACAAATTTTGATTTGATGAGGCTCTAAGGTATAAAAGGTAATAGGATTCCATACATTTTCCACACCTCTTTCAAAACGTATTTTTTTCATGATTGCTGTTTACTCTGCACATATCATTGGTAAAGTTTAATGTCAAATTCTGTCCATAAACATCACATTCAAAACAAAATTCTCCTACAAAATTAATGATGTGGGATAACATATTTCAACGACATAACATTTACTGAAATTCAAAATAATTAAGAGTTATTTAAGTATATAGAAATATTGTGATGAAAAACATTTTTCTTTGCTAAATCTCAATATAGAACTTTTGTGATTTATAGAAGTATTTTCTACTTTTTTTAAAATTATATTTAGTAGTTACTCTCTTATCATTTTTATACCACTATTTTAATATGGGCTGGGTATTTATTATAAATTTACTGTAACAAAATAGTAATTTGCAGTTTGAATTGGATTCGAACAGCTATAAGTAATTATATTTTTAATGGAGTGTTCCCACACACACAAATTATTTAAAGACCAAAATTGACATTTTCACTATCAGCTATACAAATCCATTCTAGATAAAAAGAAGCAATTGCTTTTAAATCTTACTTAGTTCATTTGAACATCAATAATTAAATTATTTAGCAACAAGATTGCGTTTACTAAATACAGTCACTTAATATTTGTGTTTAATTTCTAGTTTACAACAATTGTATTTTTAATCTAAAAAATTGCAAATAATTTCATACAATGCGTTACAAATTTAATATAAATATTATATTAATGTTCTACGTTAGTATCGTTGATTGATAAATTTGGTGTAATAGTTAGCAGGTTGCGATAAAAAACTTTAATACATTCATTAAAATGAAAAAATTAACATTTATGTTTCAGTCAAAAGAATAAAGTCCATTGACTGAATTATAATTAATGCAATAATAATTAGCAAAGTAAATAACCACTTTTATAGGGTACTAAAAATCTAAAAAAATATTGTATTTAAATAATCTCCCCAGCTTTAAATTGGATGGATAAAGGGCATTGAAATATCTTTGTAATACTTTCATGTAATTTTTCTTGTAATACTTTGTAATACTAACCACCTTTTGAAGAAGATGTATGTAGATTTTTTCCGAAGAGTTTAATGTTGCCTTTTCAAAAATATTGTTGAGTTTATAAATAAAGATTGTTAAAAAATATAGATGCAGTTGCCTACCTAAATATTTAAAAGAGGGAAATGAGAAAGAGAAAAGAAAGCAAACTTTAACCCTTTAAAAATACTTGATAATTTTAAATATTGAAAAGTTAAATTGATGGAAATATTCAAATAATGTAATTTGATTTACTTTTAACTGATTGAACAAAATTGGTAACCAGTAGATTAAATCGGTAATGAGCACTGTGGTAATATTAATTCAGAATTAATTAAAAATCAATTTAGAAATGCTCAAACGAATAATCATTAAAGAGATGTATAAATAAATAAACGTAGTTATCAATAAATCATTAAAATACATAATCATCAGTAATCATTTAATGAATAATAATAATTTAAGAAAAACTTGTACATACCATCTAAACTGTTTCACTGAATAAAAGGTCTAAAAAGGAGTATATTTATAATCTTAAAAATAAATAATTTAATGAGTTCCCTTAAGAATATTTATCATTTATAATGATTTAATTATGACTTTATCTCTCAATATATTTTAATTTAGTCATCAATGCGTGAAATCCTCATAGATTAGATGCCAATTAAGCTAAGTGGCATCATATGGTAAATGATTGGGAATAAAGAAATGTTTTAATGATTTTTCGAGGATTAATGGTTTTCTACTAGTTACACCTATTTCTTAACAGTTTTCAGGAAGCCATTTATTTACTTACTTAAAATGGTGGATTTTTTAAACATTTCATGGTAACTATGCCTTTCTAATCATAAAATAAAATTAAATAAGATTTTTACTTTCCAAGATAAAATGCATTTAAAATAAAAACTAACTTGCATTTACTGCTTAAAGAATTTTATTGCAAATAATATATTTTACACTACGATTCCTTGTATTGTGGACATCAATGGTGTTTAAATAAAAGTAAAACAATTCTTTTAAAGATGCTAATACCTGATTATTTAAGCAATTATATCAACTGTATGTGACATATTTATCTTTTTTTAATAAAGGAAAAATGCCGATTTTATTTAGTAATAGTTTTAAAATTATGGTTTAATTTAAAAAAAAATATTTTATTAAATGGATATATAATAATTTAATAAGGTAAATATATTTTTAAATAAGTCTATTGATAAAAATTTATAATTTTGTAAAAAATAAAAAATAACTACAGAATATGCATTATATTGAAGTACCGGAATCTTTAGACATCTCTAACAATAGATCTTTGAATAGATAGTTGAAATTTCTGAAACCTGCTTATTAAATTATCTTTCCTTCCTACTAGATGTATTTCTTTAATTTTATGCTTGACAAATTCAATATATTATACAAAATTTAAAATACAATTTTAATTGAAAACTATTACACTACTCAATATATCACAGGTATTTATTGTTAAATACAATATTTCGTACACACACACTTAGTAGAATAATATTTTTAGTATTTTGGGATTTCTCCGCTAGCATTAATAGTATTGTACATTTTTGTTTTTGACATTTTTATAATCACATTATTTCTATTAAGTACATTTTACCATTGAAATTCAATCATTTTTACTTCTGAAAGCCAAATATTTTTCGTCACTATTTTTAAGCTAATTTTGGTAAAAAAATGAGATTATTCATCTTTCTTTTGGAAATGTCAATTTTCTGTACAATCATTATTTTTGTTAGGAAAATTATTGCAATAAATGACCAATTATTCCATTTTTCAACCAGAAACTACAAACCACCATTGCCGTTTGAATATTGTCCAGAGAATGGAGCTGGCACATATGTAATTCAGTCCATTTTATTGCAAACTTTTCTGTAAATTTATGTTTGTCATGTTCGATAAAATTATGTTACATACTTCAGAATTTATTGTTTGAAATTTACTATTACCAAAATTTTATTCATTTCCAAATCTTTATGACTTGCAATTGCTTATGCCCTTTTCCTAAATAATTTAATCTACAACATTTCTCACGTAAGATTCTTATATGTAACACTGATATGTTAAGTTCTTTGTAGAGATCGCAAATTTACAATTTGCAATTTGCACATGCGTATTTTTTTCATTTTAAGGTAAAAATAATTTACTCATTTTTTCGTTAAGTGTTACATGTTAAGTTATATATTAAGTTCTTTGTTGAGATCGCAAATTTACAATTTGCAATTTGCACATGCGTATTTTTTTTCATTTTAAGGCAAAAATAATTTACTCATTTTTTTGTTAAGTGTTACAAATTACAAATGATTATGATGATGTTTCTTCATTTATTAATGGACATATGTGGAAACATTATGGTGAATATGAATCTCTGAATTTTATTTTGTAACTTTAGATACATTTTGTTTTCAAATATCATAATGAACACCGTATTTCCTAGGCTTTTAGTATTCATTTTGACAATGCAAAGATTGATTTGAATATTACTTTTATGAGTAATTAATATATCAATAAATTAGTTTAGTTCTTCATTTGCCTAATTGCTTAGTATTTTTTCAATTTATATTTCTGCAATTTATTCAAATCAAATCATTAAATTTAAGTTCTTGAATTTCTGTTAACTAATAACAATTACATTAAATCAATGGAATATCCAATGATTTGCTTAATTTTTTGAAACTGATCAACGTAGTGTTTTCTCTGTTTCTCAGTTGTGTTTTCTCTGTTTATCAGATTAGTTCTATATTCTAGAATCGATTCATTTCGATAATCAGTCTGATGCAGTGAGTTGAATTTTAAGTCGCATGATCAAGGCGTTAGCAGATGGTGTACAAATTGCTATGTTTTAAATAAATTATGTTGTCAAATAGCCAATGCAATGCTATTTTCAAACTTCGAGAATGGGATAGAGTCAAATATGAACTATTGTCTGGACAATGGTTCGATTATATTATGTCACTGAGCTTAATTTTTCGAAACAAATGAATAAAATCAAACTTAGGTAACTATAAACTTTTAAAATTTTATTAAAATTTAAAGTTTTATATCTAAATCATCACACCGAAATATTAAACAAGATATTCTTAATTGACATAAAATTTTTAATATGGTTAAAAATTGGATAGTTTTAGGAAATTTCAGAAATTTGATATTTATTTCACAGTTTATTCCACAACATTTATTTTCTGTATTTCTTTAACATTGAATGAGTGTTTTCTGAAAGTTTAGGTTAGAGTTAACTACAGTCAATATACAATTCATATTTTTCCCATTTGTTACGGTAACAAAGCATTATCTACCACTTTTGAAATTATTATTCTTAAATCAATATGTTTTCCCATTCTCCTTTTTATAAACTTAAAAATGTCAACAACGCTATAATTATATTGTAATTGCAATGTTTTAATTTAATTAGTATGTAAAAGCGCCTGGTGTTGTAGTTCCAAGTATAAGCAGCTATTTCATCGAAAACATGAAATAAAGTCAAACGTTGCATGTCTTTTTTGCATCACTCAAAAATTCTCCTTTGAATGCTTTTACAAACATTATTGAATAATTATAGTATATATATATATACACACACTAATGTGTAAAATTTAAGTAACAAGTTGTTTTTTGACATAATTTCACTAAAAATCCTCTAAGAAACAGGAAATTCAAAATAAAAGACAATATTTTTTAGAATAAACTAAAAATTTTTTTCTTAAATATACAAAAACTCCAAATTCAAATGATAGAAAGTAAAAAATAATTAAGCTGGAATGGTATCATTTAATATAATTAATAATGAAAATATTATTAATTATAAATTCCGTTCCTGATATAAAAGAAATGCTACCTTTTTTATTTGTATAAAAATGTATTAATTAAATAAAGAAATATATAAATTAAAGCGTATTTTACATAAAAAACAATGTAATTTTATGATAAAATATAAAAAATAAGTAAAACAATACATAAATATTTTGCTTAAAGTTTTTGAATATTCTTTGAATTGTA
The DNA here is from genome assembly GCA_037975125.1 of Latrodectus hesperus. Lineage (NCBI taxonomy): Eukaryota > Metazoa > Arthropoda > Arachnida > Araneae > Theridiidae > Latrodectus > Latrodectus hesperus. The sequence goes on from CM075852.1 coordinate 62,099,555, forward strand.
ATCTAAAATGACTAAAATAAAAAAAAATATTATTATGTTCAATATTAAATCAGTATAAGAATATATACAGTATATAATAATATATAATAATAAAACAATAATAAATAATAAAACAGATAATAATATCAGTATTAAATAATACTGATATTAAAAACTTTAACATAATAAATAATTGCATTCAAACTTCTTAAAAACTGATATTTCCTGAATCTTTATTATTCATTTAGTCATTTTAGATTACAATACAAAGAATATTCAAAAACTTTAAGCAAAATATTTATGTATTGTTTTAGTTATTTTTTATATTTTATCATAAAATTATTTTTTCAACTCAAATAATTTTATTGTATATACATTATGTTCTTTTTAGATGTATAAACCCCCTATCTTTATATATTTTATTAAAATTATTTACCTATTGCAGGAAAAAGTGACAAACATTTATTCCTAAATTAGGAATTAACTCTCGTTTTGTATTATCTTTTATTCAAACTTAACAATTGAATTTCAGTACATTCTTAAAAATTGGAGTTCCAGACAAAAGAGTGAATTTTCATTCTTTTACTATCAGAACTTAACCCATTTGAAAAGATTAATATTGACTCTTAAGAAATAGTGAAATGAATCCATTCTAATCGGAATCGAATCTTATTCAATTATTTACATATCAAGAAAGAAATATTTGAGATTACAAAAGAGTTAATACAAATCTGACACTGATTAAGTATTGAAAATCCCTCGATTTGCTTAAAACTTTTCATTTTTTCCTCATCATTACTATTTTGTTTATTATTTTAAAAAATGTTTTTATAATCATATCAAGTAAATGTGCTTATAACAAGAAAGTAAAATATAGGTCTTTGAAGAAAATTCCATCTCTATAATGACAAAATTTCTTAATGTACATTTACCATGAAAAAATAAATGTATGCCGTTTCCTTCAGAAATTAAAAGATAAGTCTAAGCTAAGGGTGAGAAATTGTTTTGACGAGAAGGACACATTGTTCAAAGGAAGCAGATCCCGGAAAGCCACACCTTTTTAAACGATTGCATTTTTTATTTAATTTTGTATCTCAGAAGAGGCATGATTTACACCATAAATAAATCAATAAAAATAAAGTAAAGGCAGTTTTATTCATTTTTTTACTGTGTTAAATTCCTGTCATATATAGATGCATGCACATTTAATTTTAAAATCAGTTTAACGAAAAAAATTGTACCATGTAATTGCGCTTCTGCCTTCTGTACTGGCGTCTTTCAGGGGGATGCCCGCTTAGGAGTTTTCCAAGTTTTCTCCCTAGTGACACTTGAATATGGCCTAATATTTATAAAAATATTTTCAGAAGACAATTTAGACTGTGAATTTTCAAATATTTTACAGCTTAGGCTTTTAGGCTGTCCATCACGTGATGGGAAAAATGTGTTCTATCATACTTTACCAAACTTTTTTTTAAATCAGGAGTGTGATTGCTATATAAAAATCTCATCGCATCCTGAAAGTTAATATTTTCTGCTTACTTGAATCTATGTTTTTCTTCATTTTGGTCAAAGTTCTTTCTGATGGTCTTAGCAAGGTAAAGAAAAAAACTTCTGTGGTTCACTGATTGCCTACTTCTGTATAAGGTATCATCTGGTATGAGTTATCACTCTACACAGAAAACTGTCACAGTTCACTTGAACTCTACTAAATGACTATCAGAAGCGAATGTTAGAAGACTTACTTTCTAACATGATATTGCCTCAACTTATTCAGAAAGACTTACAGTTGAACTCCTTTAACGGAAACACATCAATAACTCCTCAGTTCAATTAATCAAGCTATATGTTAATTCCCATCATTTTGTTTATCCTGATGACAATTTGAACAGTACGGTAAATATTTGGGATATTAAAGTCCACATGGTATGACCCTTTATTAATGTCTAAGAACATTATGTTTTAATAGAACAATGCCTGACTATATATTGCTCATATTGTACGGATTTTCCTTAATGTTCACCTGCTTAAAGCTAGCATGTTAGCAGATTTCTTATGAATAGCTCTGAGCAAATGTCTATTTTCTGTAAGTCAGTCACTATTTCAATCAACTTTAGAAACATTTTAAAGTTTCATAAGCAGCTATATCTAAACATGTCATTCAATTTCTGTTGGAAATGGTTTTTCTAATAGCCTAATATGTAGAATGATTAAGTTGTCATTTAACAAATAAAATATGGGAAAGTTTGCACTTTTATTTCAAATGTTTGAAAAAAATGAAAAATGTATTTTGCTAAGGTATACTTTTTCAGATATTGTTAAAAAAATATCTTTATTTTAAGAGAGCACTTTACTGAAAGGAATTTTCTCCATTTTTCTCTCGTATGAGCTTTGTTGTATAAGAATGGGATGGGAGTATTTCGCATTTCATTTCCGGTTATATTCTTTTGAGACAAAATGGTGGTATCTTGAATAGTATCATAAATGAATTGATAGTTGTAAGCTTCCATATTTTTTTAGAATAATAAGAGAATAAATATTTAAATTGATCTTCATTTTAATAATGTTTTCTACATACAATAAATAATATGTACTCAAATCATAATTTTTTCAAAAAAAGTCTAGTTATTTGTTAATCAAGAGATATAGATATTTTTCCTTATATAGTGTTTGTTTTTACTTATAATATTCTTTTTAAAATACCAGATTAGATATTCTTTAAAATCTAATTTCTTTTTTCTTTTTGCATGTGTACTCTTGAAAATAGTTTCACTAACATAAAATTCTCAACAGAAAAATATTTTCTACAATTTTTTAAAATTAATTTTATCTTACAAGTTGGAAACTTATCACACTAAATTAAAAAAAAATCAAATAAAGTCTTCTTTTCTTTCTCTAATAGTGATAAAAAATAAATCAGATAATTATGAAGTTAGTATATACTATTTCATAATTTCGAAAAAAAATGATGGAAGAAAATTTTTCCTTAAGTGCATGTTACGAGAAGACAAGAGAATTTAATTGATGGGTCATTTAACTCTAATTTCGATTTTTAGAAGAAATAACTTAAACTGACTTTTAAAATATTATCGCGTTCACACAATAAAATAACTTCATTTTTCCAAAAATAAGAAGATTATTTATTTAATTTTCATAGGCTTTTAAATAAATTAAAACATTTGAGTCAAGAAAAATTTTACAGTCAAGAAAAAGTAATTTACCCCAGTACTTTTAATGGAATCTTTTGGGACTTATCTGGAAAATATTTATTCAGTATTTAACAGTGATTTTTAAAATCTGAACACAAAAAATCACTAATATATTCATTATTGATTCTGATACATTTAGAATAAAAATAATTTTGAATGAAAAGATATAGATTAAATCGTAAAAAGTTTTTTTCTTTTAAGAGCTTTTAGAATGTATTTAATGAATTTCTATTGAAGAAACTAAATAGTATATTTATCACTGCTGTTTGGCAAGCAGCCCTCATTAATGATATGGAAAGTATGTGATCTATCAAGAAAAGTGTAGAATCACAGGAATGAATTATCACCTACTTTTGTTGAATGCATGTGATGATTCCTGGAATTACGTATGTTTGTTAAGGAAAACTTTACTAACTTAAACAATTTTGACTAATACCAGGGTCACTCTGAAATATTTGAGATACTACTAGGTTTTTAAAGTTATACTTACAAAATTTTAGGTGTGTTCAAAGTAGTCTCCTCCAGCATCAATGCACTTTTGTAGACGAATTTTCCACAGATTAAATTCCTCAAGCCATTCATTTCTTCGAATAGATGAAAAAAATGCATTTATAGCCACATCAATATCTTTTTCTGAATGAAAACGACGTCCACGTAAGTTCTTTTTTAGATTAAAGAATAACCAAAAGTCGCACATAGCTAGATCATGTGAATACGGTGGATGTTTGATCACTTTAATTTGTTTTTGATTACGAATTTCAACTGTTAATTCGGCTGTAAGTGAAGATGCATTGTCATGGTGAAGCATTAGTCCCTTAACATTCAATTCTTGTAGAATTTCTGGAAGACATTTAGTGGTATACCAGTTTGCTGTTACTGTCTTCTGTCCTTCCAACTTGATGGCTTTGACCAATCCCGTACTTCTGAAGAAAATGGCATACATCACTTTTTTCAGTGCGCGTTGTTTTTTCCCCATTGTCGGCGTGGGATCATCTTCAAAGACCCATACTTTGCTTTTTTGCGTGTCAGAACGTCAGAAAACGGTATGTACGTTTCATCACCTGTTACAATTTTAGAAATGATGCGGTTGCCACCATCATTCAGCATATTAAAAGTTTCTTTACTGATTCGGACACACTCCTCTTTTTGATACTCAGTTAGATTATGGGGAACCCAACGGCAAACTTACTTTTTTCATATGTAATTCTTCATGAATGATTTTGTGTATGGCTGCGGATCCAATATTAAGTTCCTTCTGTATCATTTGATAGGTACAGCGATTATCATCCATTAACATTTTTCGTATGGCAGGCACATTTTCCGGGATTACTGCCGACGGCGGCCTTCCTGTGTGTTCTTCATCCTGAAGTAAATTGCGACCTCTTCTAAATTCTCTAAATCATCTGAATACAGTAGCACGAGCAAGAGATTCATCATTAAATGCTAATTGCAACCGTTGAACACATTCTTCTTGATTTAATCCTGCTTTGAAATCGTAGAAAATCATAGCGCGAAAATGTTCTCGCGTCAACTCCATTTTCTCTTCTGTGTAAAATTTATTCCACGCTAAACAAGTTGAAGTAAGTCAGTAAAAAATCGTCTTCTGTGTTAAAATACTTTGTACTTTAAAATTAAACCGTTATTTTTATTTTGTAAATTCTCGTCTGCGCGTATCTCAAAAATTTCAGAGTAACCCTCGTATAATGTTGTTCTGGGTCGAAGACTCCAATATATACGAAACTGCAAAGCTCATCAGCAGTTTGAGAGCTATCGTTGTAAACTTCTGTGCTAAGTGAATGAAGTTCTGGGAGGTCAGTTGCTGTTGTTGCACCAGCATGCTTCCCTGTCCCTAGCCCGGAGTTGGGCTCTACCAGTTAGACAGAAGCAGCCAGGTGGAGAGTTCATGATTTTGAAACAGGGACCAAGCAGAAGACCCCCAATACTTGGCCTGCCATCCCCAGAGGCATCATTTCACTTTAAGGACATTACGACCAAGCCCAGTTTTAACGTGCCCCAGCCACCATTACTGAACACGACGGATCTTCAGTTAAGCCGGGATCTGAGAGGTCAGTAGCAGACAATGGAGTTTTGGACATCCAAACATCATTAATGATACAGGCTGCCCTACTTGGTAAAACAAGATCGAGGACAGACTGTGGTTTAGTTGATGATAGAACTTCTACAAGTCTAATTGCAAGTGTTTTTAAGCACACAATTCAGAGAATTTCTATTTTCTATTCAGACCCAACTGCGTCTTTGTTGATACAGTATAATTGCCACATGCACAATTAATTAGCAAGGAAGCATTATGGATGGATCTATCACGATCCACCCATGCCTACAGTTCTCTCATGTCTAATGTAGCACAATGCCGTTATTCCCTGGACTGTGCCATGGAATAACGACACATGGTCACCTGATAGAGCAAATTATAGTTTCTAATTTATTGATGGCCATATCAGATTGTACGGTTTTCCAAACAAATAACTGCTAAACTGAAGTAATGCAGATAATAAAAAAGCTGATGGTGATATTAGGGTTTAAGAGTTCTAATGAATCCTTTTTTGGAAGTAAATATGTAGCGAATATACTTTGGTGTTGAATTTTATTACCAAATAAATTGCTTAACGCCAAACCTGCAAAACTTGCTGTATTTTAAAGTTTCCACAAACTGAATTTCACTGGACTCGAATTTTTTGGTTTCACCTTGATTTGTGAGAAAAACCTTCATAAAAAGGCTATTTTTAGCATTTTGCAATAATATATTGCTATATTATTTCTGCAAGAATATAAAGCAGGATTTAAAGTTTATATCATGCACAAATAAACTGGCTCGTAAGAGAAAAAGTTTGAAAATAATTATAAAATTAAATAGTCCAATTAAAGAATTTATAATATTCAGGAAGGAATTGTAGAACAAATATAATGCAAATTTGCATTTTTTACTAATTCAGCTGAATCAGTTTATAAAAAACATTTTATACATTTTACATATATATTTATCATATATACATATATATATATATATATATATATATATATATATATATATATATATATATATATATATATATATATATATATATATATATATATATATATATATATATATATATATATATATATATATATATATATATATATATATATATATATATATATATGTAAACTATATAAAATGTTTATATTGTTTGTTTTGCTAAATATTCGTTTTTGATATACATATATATATGTATATCAAAAACAGAGGATTTATTTATAGATTTGAAGAATTTCACATATCATTTGTTCACCATTTTTAAAATATAACATAAAATAAGCGAAAGCTAAACTCGCAGTATAGATAAATTTTGAAAAATAATTTAAAATTGCTGATTGAATATAACTAATAATATTCAATCAAAATTTCCTCATAACAATGGAAATTTTGGAAAATAGTTTTTAGAGAACAGAAATATTTTTTAATAGTCGTGAAAAAATGTTTTTCTTTTAAGTTTTTAAAATGCTCTCTGTTAAAGTGAGTCTTTATTTTATAATGACATATTTATTATCAAAATACTGATCAAACTTTTTGACACTTTTCAGATTAATACATAGAGCTACAAATTTGTTTGACATTTAGAAAAACTCATTGGGTTATTTTGTAACGCATATTCTATAAGATTTTCTTGTTAAAAGCATTAAAATGTCCTATTTAAGATTATGATTTATGATCGAACTTTTAATTTATGAAGAAACATTATATTATATAAATGTTGATGTGTTCAAATGTTATATTTCTCTCCGCGTCTCTTTATTCCACGCCAAATGAATGTAGATAATGCGCAGGATAAATGAAAATTTCGTACTATTTTATTCTTTAGGCTGTTAATATAAAAATTTGAATTGAAGATAATCTGTTTTAATTTCAATTATCATTGATTATGGATAATGCTTAACAGTTACCCTTTTTCCTTAAATTATGTCAAAAATGTTTCTTAATATGTTTCCTAAGGATATCAGTTTAGAACATCAGAAATAAACCTTCTCTCAGATCTAAGGCAATACAAAAGTATAAAGTCATAAATAACATTTTATTCGAAAGGAATTAGAATACCTTTTATTGTATGAAAAATTTGTTAATAATAAGCATTTAGTTTGTTCTTGTGGAAAAAGATAACATCGCATCTTTCATTAATAAGTGTTATGCTCGAAATTTGACATTTGTTTTATCATATTTTTGTCATGAAAATTTGACATATTTGCTTCTAAGGTGATACAGCTATAAAGAACGCATATCATGTTTTGATTTTAAAAGTAAGCTTTTATCGTCCATCGTTAACTAATTTAAGATTTTAGTTTGCTTATTCTGACACGCTCTTCTTAAAGCCTTTAAGTTTAATTATGGACTATCTTATAATAAGCTATTTTTTCATATACAGTTTTAATGTAGTTTATTGATCGAATTTTAAGCTCCTACTTACCATTTAATAGGCACAACGAATATTTAAATTTTTCAAGTGGCAGAAACAGTATCCAAGAATACAGTTGGCAACAACATTGCAGTTTCATGGGCTTGATGAGAATTGCATTATTTTTAAACCGTCTGAATACAGTAACAAAAAATAGGTATTTACTTCTTAAACCTAATTATCAAGTATTTCTTTTCGATTCAATGCAATTTTAAATAATTCAAATTTTTAACATAATAATGTTTTTGTATCAGTTTTATTTGTTTGATTTGAAATTCAATCTAAGCTATAATAGTTGAAAAGGAGCAATAAATATTATTGAATAAGATAAAATAGTTCCTATTTGCAAATTTGACAGTTCTTTTTTCATGCCACTTATCATCTGCGCGCATTTACAAAATTTTATGGAATGACCCTTGCATAAAAATACATTGTGTACAAAATCCATTTTAACATTGCATCTTTCATTAATAAGAGTAGAATTTGAAGATCTAATCACACAGTCATTAGTAAAGTGGATCATTATAAGAAAGATATTTGCGTACTATTTAAATATCCTTAGCTGAATACAACAACGAAATATTGAAAACATAGCAGATGGAATTAGTCACAAAATTATCCCAGAATAGAATATGGCAATTTGATTAGTTAAGCTTGATTCCTAATTATTTTAACTGGAAAAATTTAAATAATTAAATTTGAAAGTAGACAAATCCATTTATTGTTTCTATGCACGATAAATGCATAGAAACACTGCAGTAATATCTTTAATATACAGCAAATAACCTAAAATTGATATTAGTGTAAAGTACTTAAAAATATCCTATTCAAGACAAGTTGAATCTATTCATGTACCAGAAGGAAAGAAACTCATCCCAACTGAAGTTCTTGCAGGAAGAAGGAAAACAATACTCTTCTTCCGTTATTCAACAGTGATTAATATCGAATATAAGACTTTTCATTCTAAAGTGCTGTGCTTTCTTACCAGGGAAACACAAACACATATAGATTTATTATTCGATAAGTTAATATAATATTAACATACATATATGCCCTTTAATTAGGTTTATTTATTTACACATACGTTTATTTTCAGAATTATATTTAATTTATTTCACTTTACTTCTCTTACTCAAGGAAATATTCAAAAATTTCAGATGAATTTATGACTACATTCTTTGACTAATTATTTCGATTTATTTTTATTTTGCATGATTTATGCTGTATTTAAACGTTCAATTTACAATCAATATATAGTCACTTTCTCTATGTACACACACAACTTCTTTCATCAATTACAGTATCTCATAAATGTATGTATGAATAGATACTAATAATTGATAACTTTTAAAGGAATTATTTTCTAAGGGGTGTATATTTTCCTATTCAAACCTTTTCATCACAACAAATCCAATTAGATTCACAAATACCAAAGAGAATTGTTAGCTATAATGCCGATTATATCAACATGAATCAAGAAGAATAAATAAAGGAGGCAAGTTTTGACATTATCAATGAAACTTTATTCGTAATGACAAGGCAACAGATAATTTTGAGAACATTACATCTGGCATTGAACAAGCGTGTAATTATGCTTCCCTCTTTTTGTTGCAAGATAGTAGTCGTTCGTAAAAGTGAGTATTCTCCATTAATTTTGGCAGACATCTAGTACTAATTTCATAATTTCCAGAATATCTCGATGAATCCACCTTTAGCTAATATCATTAGAACTAAGGATATCTATAAATAAATAGACGCATAAAGGTTAAAGTTTATTTGAGAAAAATTTCCAAAAGACTAGCAGAAAAATGATTTCGTACGTGTTTTCATAGTTAAGTTAATCTATAAATTTATATGATGATTAAATATTCAATGTGAAAACATTTCTTTTACTTAGAAGTCTTGTTTACCTTTGAATCTTGAATATTTTTTTTGAAAAACATTTTTCTTTTAATCAGAGAAAAATCTAAAAATAAGAATAATATTTGTGATTTTTGTCATTAAATTTATATCTTATAAATAAAAAATAATTGCAGCTGAGATTTGTGGAACAATAAGCAAAATATTTTTTCTCTGAAATTTTATGAAAAAACTAAATCTTCCACAATAAATATACTTTCCGACTTACATTAAATTACTTACCAACTTTCTTTCCCATAAAAAAAAATCTCAAATAATTCCTCTTAAGAAAAGTTGAAATGAACAGAACTAAGTCCGCTTCTGTCAATATTGCGTCATGGTTAGAAAAAAAGCAATGGCTATGATGGGAATTAAAAACGTTTGATTTACACAATAAAGATTTTAGGCTGTCTATTGCTCACGTGAAGAATATTTGGAATTTTATATGTACCATAAGACTTGATTTTTATTAAATTTCTAATAAAAACGTCATTCTGGATCAAAATTGCTGGAAAATTTTACCATCATATTTGAGAAATCACACTCAATTAATCAAGTAACCAAAATTCTTCTGTATACTTATTGCCATTGCCACTAGATATTTATAATTTTTTAGGATTGCGTTTATTGCATTTTTTGTTAATATAATGCAAAGTAAAATAGGTGCCCTTAATTAAAATAAATAATGGTGCTTCACAGATTTTTTTCATATGTTTATTTCTTGGTGAAACGCAATCCTAGAAATATCAATATTATAAATTAAAATTATTACAACAATTTGAGAACAATTTTGAAAAAGTTTACAATACCATATAAACTTATAAAAATGAATAATTTATACGCTTTTGCATGATGATTGTTTTTAAATTATATCATTTTCAAATGAGAACTGTTATTTTTACAGATCATCACAATTTATGTCATCTTTATGAGCAAATTTTATTCTTACAGTGCTAAAGGCATTGTTTAAAGAAAAAAATATTTTCAGGAACACAGTTTGTATTTCGGAAGAAAAACAAGGAAATGTTTTACTTTTTTGAAGAGTTACAATTGAAATTTGAACAGTTAAAACTTAAAGTAATGAATTAATGGAAAGAACTTTTATTATGAATGAACTTTAAAAATGGCATCACATGAAATTCAATTTACATTAATTCTTTAAGAAAGAGGCTTTGACCGAAAACATTGTAAAAGGTTTCATTTTTTCCGTAAAGCAGAATAAAAACTGAAGCACTCATTCAAAGGTAATGTTTAATATACATGATAACTTCTTGTATGATTATTTTAAAATAAATAACGCGTTAATTTTACGTTGCCAATTATCAAGGTCATTCTCATAGGATTGAAAGATCCAATGTTTAATAATGATAATAGCCAATATTGAAAAACGGAAAAAGAATGTTGCAATTGACAATATGATATATGTTCAAAAATAGTACAATAACTTATAGGTGATCAAATACTTTGGACCAAAATAAAATACATTGGCTCACAGAAACGAAGAGACATGACATACTCTTCAGAATGGTTCCATGTTCTGCATCAGTTATTGCTCAACAATTTAAATTACAAAGTAAATGTTCTGTACCTTTCATCTCCATGCATTTTGTCGAGGTTTATATTCAAAAAAGTGTTCTGATTAACCATGAAGTAGCGTATGTATATGGCCCATTGCTTAAGAAAATTTACTCAAAAAATAATGTATTGTCAGAGTTAATGGCTTCGAGCTGTTAAATCATCTATTAAGAACGGTTACACTGAAGACTTGAGTTCCTTCACAACCTCTGGTAATATAATTAATCAGATTTGGAATTTTTATTCCTAGAATTACCTTCAATCTGAAGCATAATATCCCCTCCTTCTCACTCATGATCTTAATTGGAGAACTGGATACAGTTTCTACGTTTACGCTTACCATAATTACTTGTAAATACTTGAAACTATGGCCGATTTTCATTTTTCTAAAACGTAAATATCATTCAATGTTTCTAAAATATCTTCTAATTAGGCATTATAAATGTTTAAAAATCTTTTTAATTACCTTAAACTATTAGACTACCTTCAAAACAATGCAAAAATGGTAATTTGCTCTCTCTCTTTTTAATTATAATATGTACCTTTATTTATTTTATTTTAAGTAACTTAATTTGAAAATAAAAACATTTTTATGTTTTTTACAAATAGAAATATCAAACTTTCTTACGTCTTTTATGGATAAATAATACGTCCTCAAAATTATTTTATTTATAGATGATTATTACATTTTTAAAATTATATTTTTATGTTTTAAAAAGACATTTGAAAAATTTCACCCACAGAAGCATTATGTTTTTTTATAATAGCTAAGAAACATTTAACCGTTATAATATCAATATTATAAATTACTTTTGTTTTAGATCCATTGGACGTACGTGAAATTGTATGATCTGTTTATAAAGTAAAGCAGTCTCTGTGTGGATACTTAGCTAAGTGAAAAATGGAGCTGTCATTTTTTTAAAATACTAAGTAAATCCCACTCTACATCAGAAAAAATATGAGTTTAAAATGAAAAGAAAACTTTTTGTTTGGTCTTTGCATTTTGATTGCCTGCCTTTTTACCATTGCATCAAAACGAAAAGCAAATATTAATATCCTTGAAAATAAAGTTCTCATTAAAATCTTTACATAATTTCAATTTTAAAGTTATAAAAAGTTTATGATACATTTCAAGATTTTCATCTAAAAATATGCTGAACGATATTTTAAACATGATTATATTATATGATACATTTGTTTTCTATGATTTTTTTTCCAAATTATGAACTTATATTGATTTATAAAAGGAAACAAGCTCTTATTTTGGATCAGACACTTATTTCTGTTATAAATAAAAAGTGTCCCAAAGTAAACGCATGATTCTAATTACACAAAAAACTGTTAAATTATTTTTAAAAAACAAAAACATGATTATTTTTATTTTACAGAGAAATTAAAACTACGTAGAAGAAAGACTGACACAACTATAAGGCAACTTTCTTACTTAAATATCTATCGCATTTCAATTTATGATTGGAAGTATTTTCATTTTTATTTTTCTGTTATTTTTAGTGACAAAAAAGTGACTAATTATAATGAAAAAATTTGTTTTTCTTTAAATTGCTATTTTTTTTAAATTGTAAAATTGACATGATAGGGATATGCATGGAATAAGACTTAGGGTGATAGAACTATACAATTTTGCTGCCACAAACGCATTTTCTAGCTGAAATGTTCCAAGACAAAATTGCTTAAATGTAACTGAATTACATTGATGTGTCATTAAATTGTCTCTTCCAATATACACATGCTTATGAGCTTATTGGCACAAAAACCTTTGACTTCAAATAACAATAAAAGAAAATCAAATGATGTCAAATCGCACGATCTAGGGGCCAATTTTTATCACTGAAACGAAAGAATTCATGACCAGGAAAAGTTCAGCAAAGAAAGTAAGTGTTGGTCCATCGTGCAAAACTGTATTTTTATTAAAGATAAATTATTAGCTGCCGAACAGTATTTTTAATAGGTTTGACAGCACTTTACTGATCGCATAGTGACAAATTCAAATCTTGTGTCAATTTCGGAATACCTTTTATGTATGAACTGTGTGTGCCAATGTTTTCTCTGATCAATCAATCAACAATAAATGTCAAGAAACATACAAATCTTTCATTATAATCTTCTATTAAACCTATTTCGAGAATAAATTTTAAAGAAATTCTAATCTCAAAAATTAAATTGTATTTATAAATGCATATCATCAGAGAAATATGCAATTTTTATGTTAAGATATCTATAAAATATTTACAGAAATTATTTCTGTATCTTGACTCAATTTTGGGTAATAAGTCAAATTAGAAAGATTGTTATAAATAAAATGATATCAGAAATATTAATTTATAGTCAATTAATTTAAATAATTTTAGAATATATATTAGCAAATGAGAACAAATAAATAATATGAAAATTCTAAAAGTAAATACAATTGCAATAATAAATAAAATTAGAGAGAGAGAGAGAGAGAGAGAGCATATAAAAAATTATAAGAGAATTTATAAAATAAAATGCGACTAAATTAATGTTAATATAGAAAAATACTTTATTTACTTAAAAGTTTAGAAATGTTTAAATTAAGATAGGAAGGGTGAAATATAAGTCCACGAACTCCAGAGGATCAAAACTGTTACAGGATAGTAGAGAATTCGATAAGAAATACTCTGCTGTGAGTTAAGAAAAACATCAGATGTGTAGTAAAAATGCTAAACTTTATACTTTGTAAAATACTGAAACACATTTTTTCAATTTCATATTAGTAAAAATTAATCATAATTGAGAGAGGATAAAAATATCAACACAAATGTATGACTCAGATATGTATGCTTTCTGTGTGATCCTATTTCCTTCTGTATGACAGTATATTAAGTGAATTTATAATATTTTGTATCAGAACAACTATATTATGTATCATGCAGACTTTTATTATGAAATTTTAATTTATTGTTATCAGAATTCCCCAATGTAAACTACCCAGTAATGGAAAGAAATATCTCTCTTTACATATTTTAATTAATTTAATGACATTTACAAGTTTAAAATGTATTGATTTGTATACAAAAAATATAATAGTTAAAATTAAATGCAATGAATAACTTAACTGTGATCGAAGTTTAACTTGATGAAAAATGTCATAATAAAACAATCTGATATAATTAGTTACCTTATATTGTAGAGTAAGATTTTTATGAAATGCAGTTTAATATACTTCACAGTTTTGAAAGAAGATCAGGTGACTATCGAGAAAATGATCAAGTGTTGATGATCACTTGATCTTTTTACCATCTTCTTTATCAGTTATATATTCAGATTGTGCAATATCACATCTGCAAGGAGTGAATATTTTAAATAACTGTCATTTGTTTGACTACAATGCATCGGATATATATAGCGTTTTTCTTTTTTCCCTTAACGGCGAGTGAATTTTGTGATTAAATATGAAATTTCTCGAATATAAAATTTTTTATAGTTTTTCAGGTGAACTATGGGTATGCTAAATGGTTTTTCAGGTATGCTAACTATATTTCTTTTTACATTACATTTCCTTTTAATTCTTTTTCTAAAAGCACAATTTTTAAGATAAAAGGTTTATCTACTACACTCTGCATATACTTTTTATCTGAATCATTTTTCTGTATTTATTTGCTAGAATGTATTGATATAAACATTTAAATGATGAGCATGAATTTTAATATTTTGTTAAATACATTTTTATATTTTTAGTCAGTTATTAGCAAACGCGTGAAAAAAATATTATTTATTATGCATTCCACAATTGGAAAAAATATTTTTTGAAAGTCAGTGAATTTTATCTAAAAATTAGTAGGGATTAATGATTAAAGGATTAATTTGAGAATTTCATAGTTAACAACTATATCCAACATGGGCAACAATATGTAACAACACAACATTGCTTGCAACTATAAATGGAAGGAAAAATAATGCATTGAATAGTTTCTGAGAAATGTGACATTTAATTGTTAATGTGCAAACGTATTTGATATTCTGTTACTTATATAGTATTTTTTCCTTATTCAAATACATAATTTAAGGAGAATTAATTACACACACCTATTTCTGGTGCCTTTTATGACATTTATATAGTTGCGATTTTTCAATAATTGAAATAAATGCCTCTATCAAATCGTATATTATTGCATTAACTAGGAAGATAAGTTAATAAATGTCCTATTTTATGGTTCATTGTGTCCTATTTTATGGAACAATTAACAATACAAATAATTAGCATTTCTGAATAACAAAAGCAGTTTTCTTTTATTTATAGCTAATATATTCTTATCATTTACAATTAATTAACTGCGCGATTATTTATAAACAATAATTGAAGCTGCAAAAATTCCTTAAAGTAAAATTTAGAATTTTTATATCATCTGAATATTAATAATTATCAAATATTAGGTACTTAATACCAAATACAAACTTCTCATATACTTTTAAATTTTCACAAAATTTAAGACATTATGAGAAATTTTGAAAAACTTAAAAAAATAAACAATTGACACTTTTCGAATGCATTTATATTCTGCTAACAAGAGGAACTGTTTCAAATTTAATTTTAAACTAGAATTATGGTGCACAATTTTTTATTTAAGAATATTTTTACTTACTCAAAAGTGTTTATTTTCACCGAAATCTCTACAGGAATATTAAATTTCCGTTTGGTTGCAAATCTATATTTGGTGAATTAGGCAGGAATTGAAATTGTTTTGCATAAAATTCTGACCAAGAGGAAGATAGAGCATACTTATACTTGTCTATACTAATTAAGACCCTAGGGAAAAGGAAACTTGTTACCTGTAAGAAGAGGAGAAGCTTACGTGCAACGACGACGTTAATGGCCTTAGAACATTATACTTAAAGGTATGTAAATAAATATATTCCCAATATTAGACTTAAATATGAGGATGAATTAAGCTTTGATATTAATTAATATTTTGAATTACAAAATGAATATTGTAGGAATTTCAAATAATGTAAATTAATTTTAATTACAAAAGATACAATTAAATATATATCTTTCTCTTATGAAACTTATCATAATTCTGATAAAACATTAAATAAAAATTGTAGAAATCATTGTAATAATATATTTTGTGAGGTTATATTAAAATACATATAATTCA
Source organism: Latrodectus hesperus (assembly GCA_037975125.1). Classification (NCBI taxonomy): domain Eukaryota; kingdom Metazoa; phylum Arthropoda; class Arachnida; order Araneae; family Theridiidae; genus Latrodectus; species Latrodectus hesperus. The sequence continues at coordinate 62,115,806 of CM075852.1, forward strand.
ATGAAACTTTATTTATCGATAAAAATATCTGTTGATGGAAAGATAGTTTTTAAATGTAGGAATAAAAACGGATTGCGCAGATAATTTGTATAACAGCCTTACAAATGATATAAGATATTTTTATGAATATATATAAATTTTTTATACCAGTGATTGTTTGACTGACTTAAATAATTCATAATATAAAGTTTCTGAAAGAGAGTATCATTTTTAAGTCCAATTGTGTGCTACCAACCAAAACACACATGCCAATTTTTTTTTTAAAAAATCTTAAACTCGTTGGTTACCTGTAATTATAGTAAATATGAAATCAGGCTTAAATTGTATATAACAAAAAAAATATAATTGAATTATACATGAGAAAGAAACTGAAGTGTTGCTAATAATAAATAACAAATATAACTGATTTTATTTTATTATTCGTAGTGACTTCATTTACAAAGATCGACTTCTTTTTTGGCGACAAAGATTTAATAAGAAATGGGAGTGGCTGTCATTCCAATAAAACTGTTAAAATGTATCTCAGAAAGTCCATTTCTGTACTTATTTTTAATAAATTTCAGTATTATGTAAGGACATGATATGTAGAGCTGAGCATTGCCTTCATTTTGTGACAAGCCTACACCTTTTTTTTGAGAACAAAAGGCCAAATATTTTTACGGGTGATTTTATAAATGAATATAATCTCCAACACTACTGTAATACAATAATGTAATCGTGGTAACAATCTTAGAAATTCACGAAGAGTAATCAGACCGAAGAGCCTTAAATTCTAAAATATTTTCTTCTCATTGTTTGCTGTTTTAAAGTAATATTAAAATAATTTTAACGCATTCAGAAATTAATGTTAGCCGACCGAAGCGTAACCAAAAATGTACTCGTGAGCCACTAGTTGCTACTAGTAGACGGTTTTCCAATCAGTGATTTAAATCATTAAAAAATAAATAAGACACATAAAATAGGAATGAAAATGACCAAGATCAAATAAGTAATAGAGATTAAAATCTCACTTATGAAAGATACTTAAGTTGAAATTACTGATATAGTTTCCTGTGTGTGATTTGCTTTTCAAAAGAATCATGCATAATAGTAATTAATAATAACTTTTATTTTTTAAAACTAATAATGAAATATTATAATTTTATATCGTACTTACTATTGACAGTTTTAGAGTTTATTAATATGGAAATAGTTTAATTGACATTGTACTTAATTAAAACATTGTACTTAATTAAAATTTAAAGTTAATTTTATATTTCTTAACTTTAAATTTTAATTAAGTACGTTGTTTTTAGAATAGCATTTTACAAATTATTTCATACACAGTAGTTCACATAAAGATAATAACTTACGAATGAAATGCATTTCAAGCAGATGAAATCGGAATTTAGAGCATTAAAATTTAAATAATTCTTATTAATACTAAAATTTCTCTAATAACATTTGGATCGAAGAAAAAAAGAAAGTATTTTGTTTTATAAGCATTCTAAAAAATCATTTGCATAAAAAAAAGAAGTGAAATGTTTGAAACATTCAAATTTTAAAAAGTAATTTTGCGAAAGAGTTTTTAATTCTGCTTTGATTTTGTATAATAATTTTGGAATGTCTTTTCTCTCAACTAGTACTCCTTATTATCAGAAAAGAACCCAAACAGCTACTGGAAGTCGTATTCAAATGTTGTGAATGCTCTTCTCACTTGAATAAATACATCCCATCACAGAGAGTTTCCATATATTGGAACGTCTGTAAGAAAAGGACAAAGAGAAGCAACTGTGACGCAGATCTGTAATCTCTAATTGTAGAAGGTAACAAACGACCGACCTAATACATCGTGGTAACAATCTTTGTAGCACTGCACTTGGTGACAGATATATTGTGCGCATAGCAGAAATGGATAGATCAGGCACATCACGATTCCTAACACTACAGATTCAGTGCTATGATTCGTGATGTAAATGTAAACACTAGCAATATCCCTGTACTTACCCAAGAAGGGTTCTACCAGTTTGGATGAATATTGGTGGAAAGAAATGTAAGTGACGCCGTCGGAGGGACGTCACCCGAGCCCCAAACGCAGCTTCCCAACACACGGTTGGAGGGCAGCAACACAACTGCCTCTGGCTGACTCCAATGGACAAGTTTATTAGATGAAATTGGGTGAGAGAAGAACCAGGCACTGATTCGTGATGTGTCTGACTATCAGGTTGATGATGGTTATACATTATTCTGTGTTTATTCATACCTTTGGTGTTATTTACAGCAAAATGAAATATCTGCAAGGGATCAGTCGCTTCATTTATCCTTGATCAAAACCGCTTGCGTTTGGGCTAAATAAGGCGAAATGACTGACATACATACATAATGGAATGGAACCACATTGTCTTCACTGATGAATTCCCGTTTCTGGGTGCAACAATACAATGGTCGAATTTCGCGAGTTTAGAAACTCCGTGAGAAGTGAATACGGAACTTTTAATTTATGCATCCACACACTGACTGTGCATTCGGTAGAATGATTTTAGAATGGTACTGTATTTCCCTCCCGCATACCTCAAGCATTCACTACTAGCGTACTGAAAATCCTGTACAACATTTCTGATATGCTGGAGTCCATGGTCCTTCCATATTTTCTGAGCTTGCCATGAATTATTTTCCACCAATGCACAACCGCATTTGGCACACAATGTTCAAGAATTATTACCCATTATATTGAATTGCTACTTGTTCTTCCGATCAATCTGCAATCGAAAATATGTGGTTCCTCCTTGCACAACAACTATCGTGGGATACACTAACCGTGGCTACATCAGATAACTTTGTCGATGTAGAGAAGTCCATGAATTGATATATCTTAAGGATACATTAAAAAGATCTTTGATTTTATGCCGAGGCATGTGGCAGTTTTTATAGCCAACAATGACGGCTACACTAACTACCGATTTACGTATCCTTCACACTTTACAAGAATGGGTATATTATTACTGTACATAGCTGTATATATTTCGAAAGGATTAAATCTTTGTATGCGTGTTACTTAACGCATAAAGTTTGCTATACCTAATCTTTCTTAGCGTTGCATTTCACGTGGTTAGCAAAGAGTATATTCTAGTAAATAATATTCTATTAAACTAAATACTAGTAAAAACTCTTGAATATAATAAAGTTTCGTAAATCAAGTAAATAAAACTAACTGTTGTTCGAAGAACTAATTCAAATTTTTAATTAAGATAGTGTATTTTGAATGAAAAACTTTTTTTTAAAAATACTTATTGTCGTTGAAGAAAGTATAATTATTTAATGTGTTATATGCTATTTTTGATGAATTGGAATGTAAAACAAAAGTAAGCAACATATTTTAATTATGGTTTGGTTATATTCTTCAAGTTTAGTGCCTTTGCCAATATAAGAAACAAGGATTTTTTTCTTACTTTTCCTTTCGCACAATGGGAATATATTTCAGTAAATTGAAGATTTCAAACCATACTTAAGAAGTAATTCACACAAGTTTAGCAGTTGATGGAAATATATAACTCTGCCCCATAAACTACAGTGGATTGATGATAACATTTTGAATTACTTAAAAAGACATCTGCAATCTTGAATTGCTTCAATCACTTTAATTTATTTAATTTTTCACGCATTTTTAAAAAAATTGTAAGGAAATTTTAAATTGTTTCGAGATTTTTATTAGTAAAAAACAATTTTTAATGCACCATGAAAACAATATTAAAAAAGTATTATTTATATTAAAGAAAAATGCAAATAATGTTTTTAAAATTATAAATTAAAGTTTAAAAAGATTACAATTTATTAATAGATATCTAGTTCATTTAAGCTGTTGAATTCATTAAAATGAATAAAAAAGCTGCAACTTTTTGAGATATGTCCAGAAAATAATATTAATAGATCACGAATTATATTCTTAAATATATTTAATAAAATTATTAATTAGTTATTAACTATTTACTATTTATTCAAATTTTTGTAAAATGGTATCAATGGGAAAAAAGTAAATTTGAAACATTTAAAGTTTTTTGAAGTGCAATAAATTCAATATTTCGTGATAAACACTTTAAAATCCGATGGCAAACAAATGACAATATAGTTGTCACCACATAATAAAAGCATTTCCCTTAGAAAAGTTAATTATTGTGCCATAAATAGTAGCGTATTTTTGAGTCTCCATATGGTCTCAAATCATTTAAGGTAGGTGTATTTTTTTCGGTATATTGTGTGTGAATTCATTATTGGATAAAGTTTAAAATATGATGAAAAATAAAAAAATTTATAATATAAAATCGACTGCAAAATTTGAAAGGGATGATAACATGTATTAACAAAGCAGCTATTTTTTGTTTCAGTTGTTAACTCACCATAATAAGATTACTTGATAAAAAGCTTAATTTAGTTAATTTGTAAAAAGCTCAACAATGATAAAGAATTTTTCTCCGAAAGCAAGTACCTTTTCATAACAGAATAAATAAACTGGAGTTTTCATTTAATCTTTAGCAATTAATGAAAAACTTTCATATCATTTTGCTAATAAAAAATCAATTCGATTTGACTTTAATTTTATAAAAATTTATTTTTTTCTTATCAAGATAATTTCAAAAATTCCAAAATAGTTTAAATGTGAAGAATTCAATGCAAATTTAGAAACGGAAAGTACGTCAAAAAGACAAAGCGTTAGGTACTTTAAAAATTCTATAATAACAAATAAAATGACAATAAACTGATAAATTAATTGGTGCTTTATTTAAAGAGAACTCATTACATAGAGAATTTTCATTTTATACTTGCCGTATAAGTTTAATGATTGACTTTTATCAGAACATTGGTTAGAAAAAGAGCTTTCATCAAAACGTGAGAGAAATATATGTTTTTTTTTGATTTGGTGGATTTTAAAATGACATAAAGTATAGTCTTGAAAAAATATTATGTCCTAAAGAATGTTATGTTTTCGATATTGAGTTTTGCTGCCTTTCTCAAAAAACTGTATTTTCTTCTAAAGTTTGTGTTTTAGATGTTATTTTTAGAAGAAGCGTCTAAAAGCCAAGAAAAATTTCTTGAATCATTTTTTGTTACTAAAATATTGTTCATTCTCAACTTATAGAAGAACATAAAATTCGTTTCAAAAATATACGTAAAGAAAAATGAACACTGTTTTCTTTTGAAATTTTTGAAACAATATACAAATATTTGTGTGTGTTTGAAAAAGCTTTTGACACGACAAATAGTTTCATATTTTTTAAAAATATGATATTAACCCATTAATTCTTTACTGATGGCTTCTCTTTCTAATGCTTAACAGTCATTAAATTTAACTTATCCTAGTGTGTAGAACTAGACAGATATGGCATCGTTTTTAAAGCAGTTAAAAACTAATTATTATTTGCTTGTGATTGGAGAAATCAGAATTAATTTTTTTATTAAAATTTTTATTTAAAACATTTCAATAGAGATGATGCACTTCATTAATCTCGCTTAAAAGAAATTTATGTGAATTAAAATTTGATATCTAACTGATTTTTGTACAGATAAATGTGCAAAATCAGAAATTCTAATATGATTAAAAGGTTTGTCTTTGCTTTAAAATATTTTTAAATATTTTTGAAAATGCGTTTTACACATTATCATTAGTTACACAATTAAATACCCTTTATTTTTTTATTATAAGTTAAAAATGCTTTTAATATCCTTAGCAATTTTTAATATTAAATATTTTTTGATATGGATTAAAATTTTAAAATTGAAATTTATAAGTAAATGTAAAATATGTAAGATAAGAATAAGAAAATGTAATTGTAAAATGAATAAATTTTAAAGAAGTATCATATTCGTTTGTGCAACTATTTAAAACTTTTTTACCGACGAAACCCAAATCTTAATATTTTTGACAAGTAAGACTTTGAGAAGAAAAGATAAGCTAAAAAGAAATAATCCTAAAGAAAACGGAATACTGTTTTTATTGAAATTTAGAAATGTACTTTTATGTTAATTTATTAAGCAAATTGCAAATACATATATATATATGTACAAAGGATAAAGTTTTGCTAAGAAAATTTAAGTTTGGTTCTACGTGTAAAATTTTCATTTAAATATTGATTCTTAATAAATCTGTCAGGTCTGACAATTTTTCATTATATTTTATAAATTATTTTTAAAACATTTTTTATTAAAAAAATTAATAAGAAACAGAAACAAAATGAGAATCTCTTTTAAAAATTTAAAATTTATTCTTACAAAATAGTTATTTTCCTGATTGAATTTTAATTACACTACTGGCCAGTAAAATTGCTACACCAAGAAGAAATGCAAATAACAGAACAATATTTATAATACACATATATTATAGTGAAAAGAACAAGTGATTAGATTTACAGGAAATTAGGATGTATAGATCTTGAGAAATCAGTACCCAGGGCAGCCCCCTCTAGCTGCAATAACAGCATTTATCCGCCTAGGATAAATAACAGCATATTAGCGTCGAACTGTTCATCAAACAGAGATTGTATGGCATGTATGGCAACACTATGCCACAGTTCATCGACAGTAGTGGATGGTGAGTGATGGCGTGCCAATCGCTCGGTAATCATTGACCACAAGTTCTCAATTGGTGACAGATCAGGAGAACGTGCTGGCCAGGGTAACAGTCGAACCTGTTCTGTATCAAGGAAGTTCAGAACAGTACGGGCAACATGCGGTCGTGCATTATCCTGTTGAAACAAAGCATTATTGAGGCCTCGAAGATAGGGCAGACCCACGGACCTTAACACAAAGGAAATGTAACGGTTGCTGTTCAAAGTGCCGGCAATGCGAACAAGAAGTGATCGAGACGTGTATCCAATGGCACCCCATACCATCACTCCAGCAGATGGGTCAGTATGGCGATGCCCAATGCAAGCTGACAATGCACGTTCTCCACGATGCCTCCAAACACGGATGCGACCATCATGGTCCTGTATACAGAACCGAGGTTCATCTGTAAAGATGACGTGATGCCATTCCTGCTTCCAGATTCATCGCTGATCACACCATTGAAGGCGCTCCTGTCTGTGACGCAGCGTCAATGGTAGCCGAAGCCATGGTCACCGTGCAGACAATCTATGCTGCTGCAAACGTATGCAGCCTTCTGCTCGAACAGGTCGTCGAACTGTTCGAGCAGAAACTTGTTGTTTTGCAAATGACTCCATTTCTCGACTCAGGGTTCGTGACGTGGCCGTACGATCCCTTGTGACCATGCGGATAAGATGTCTGTCCTCTCTGCTGTTAGTGATGGGGGGCGCTGAGATCCTGCATGACGTTCCGTATGATTGTCCTGAACCCATCGATTCCATATTCTGCTAACAGTCATGGGGTCTCGACCGACGCGAGCAGCAATATTGTGGTACGATAAACCACAATCCCGGTAGGCTATAATCCTTCCTCGATCAAAGTCAGACACGTGCTGATAGGCATTTCTTCTTCTTACATCAACTTTCTTAGCTGAAAACAATGTTGAAACGGAAATTGGGTATGAGAAAACGGCTGTCAAATCTCTGGTTTTATATATATTGTAGATGTCGCTTCTGTCGCCTGCTTTGTATGAATGCGCTGAAAATCTAATCAATTGCTATCACAACAAGATCTACCTGTCATGCAAATTTCACGTATGTGGTGTGCCGCTTTCCTGGTGTAGCAGTTTTAATGGCCAGTAGTGTAGATTAAAAGAAAATTATATATTAGTAAATATTAATATCCATAGCTTAATTCATATTATATTAACTTAAAAATAATATGATTTATTTGATTCAAAAAATATTCTATTTATTGCATACCATAACAACCAGTTTCTCAGTAAAGCAAATGATGGTGGCCTTTTTAGTCATCACAGTCAAAGGTCATCATCAATTCTTTTACATCATCTTACAATATGACGATGACATAGCTTTTCTCACAGCAATCTTTCAGAATTAAGATTCAGATGAAGTGAAGGTAGATTACAAACGTCAAAGTTTGGCACTTATTATTTAACACTTAGAATTACTTATATTGATTAAATGGAGGAATAAATTGATATTGGTAGATATTGATTAAGTGAAGGAGTAGACTCCTATAGTAATATTCTTGTGTGCAATAAAGTGCTAAAATGGTCCAAATCATAAAACATTCAAAAATGTATATTTAAACCGATTTATAAAAATTAATGACTTACGTAATTCAAAATGCTTACGCATAATTTCCATAAGATTATTAAAAAATCGACAGTTTTAAATAACTTAAGTCAAACAAAAACAATGACAATTTTAGATCCCCATATAGACAATTTACCTTTATCAACTTTTTTAGTCAGATATATAAGTTATATATTATATGTAAAAAATTGGTAATTGCTGAAACAGTTACCAAGTTTTATATTAATAACAAATGTTACCCAGACTTTTGATTGATCAGATATTTGATCGTTGCTCAGAAATTTGGTTACATTTAATATTTTTGCTATTGATTTTTATTTAATACTAAAGATATTAACTAGCTCAACAATTTTTGTCTTAAAACAAATCTACAAATAAAAATTTTATACAAATCTGAAATAAATTGTATATTATAAATGTTTTACTCACATGTAATTTGTAATATTTACCATTCCTTTAATAACTTTATTTGTTTACCTAAAACTATTTATTATTAGGGTGGGCTTTTATTTAACCTTAATATTTTATGTAAAGCAAGAAAAAAGTTATAAATTGAAAGCAGTTCTATATATTGGGTTGTTCAGAAAGTAGTTTCGTTCTTTAAGAAAATGGCAAACGTATAAATATTTTATTAAATTGTATATTGTCAATTTCAGTCCAACATCTTTTATCATCTTTCCAGTGGTTGATTGATCCCACACTCATAAAATGATTGGTTTTTACTAGCAAAAAACTGATTGAGGTGTGTAAAACGAAATTACTTTCCGGACAACCTAATAAAATATAGATTTCCCTAAATTTTTACTGTCAAAGAAATGTGAGTTCTAATTTTTACTAATGAGCAATGGTATGTTCCGGTGACTCTTTATTAATTTAATATTCTTCTATTCGCTTACAGTTTAGATTTCCATTACAAAAACTAATTCCACGTGCACTTTTGGAATGAACTATTTATATCTTAAGGAACTTAAAGTTATTAATGTGGATTTTCAACTGTTAAGAAATTTATTTTTTAATGAACCTAAAAATCAATTATTAAAAATACTTAAATTTTATTTGCAAAGGACCTTGTTACGTTTCATGATATGCAAGTCTCAAGATTTCAAAGTCTAATAATTATTGAGCTACATAAAAGAATAGATTTTGATAACTTTTTAAGTATTAGAGAGATTGAATTAAAATTTAGCAGTTGAATGTGAAGTATGAGATTTTCTTTAAGCATGCAAATTCTTAATTTAGTTATAGCTCATTTTTCGGTGTAAATGAGAATATATCGATCATTAAGATCTACTACTTGAACAATAATTATCTGATTGCTTCTCAAAAGAAAACTGCGATAGAATACAAGTTGAAGACAACCATTCAAAGTCTTATTAAAATTGAGATTCAAATTCTTAAGAGAATCAGCAGAACATGTAATACTGACAGTGTTAGTTATTAATATAAGTGAAATATAAAACAGGATTGTGTTTCAAAGTAGTCGAAAAAAGTCAGAATCTACCAAGAGATATTGTGACAAATATTTTGTTTAAGACATGTGTTTTTCTTCCTACGGACTTAAACTCATGATTATAAAGGCTCTTATTTCTATTTTACAGCATTTGTGTTTTGTTACGAATATCGCAGAATTTTGATATTATCGTTATGACTCTTCATCCTAGTTGTATTAACTCAAATAATTTGATATCAATATAGTCTGGTTTTGACAACGAAATCTACTTTCATTTCTATGCGTGTATTAATTAACAGAATTATTATTTTAAAAGGAATTAAAATCTACTTTTCACGAATGAAAGGTCTTCCCAATTCAAACGGAAAATTCTGTGATACGCGGTGAAAACTACAAACTATTCAGAGAAATATTCTTCGAAAGCACAGTGACTACAAAACGATGCCAAAATTGTACAAAATAATTTTATCCTTATCGGTAATTCTTATCAAAATGATACAGATTTCGAAAACATGCGATTCACGCACCGCCTCATTTGACCAACAGAAATTCTGAAAGAACTTTCTAGAGAATGTACTTAGTCTATGAGTTTCCTTCAAGACATTTTAATGAAAATCACCTTACAATTATGGTTTTAACTCTTACAACTTCTTTTTTGTGAGTTTATATTAACAACAAAATTTTCGCAAACAGCCCCAAAACAATCATTGTGCTTAATATTGCCAATTGCGAAATGATAGGATGTTTTATGTTTTTACACTTCACACATGCAGCAGAATTTCGCTATTCGTCTCTGCATCATAGTAACTTTTGATGTTCAGTATTTTCAATGTGTCGTAAACTCAATACAAATTTCAGAAGTTTAATTAAAAAATTGATAAAAAATTTTGAACTCAGCAATTTTAAGAAATTTATTTATTCCATATAGCTCATTAATTTAATTAAGATCCTGTTAATCCACTCTTTTTCAATTAGGATACTTTCAGACTGGATTTACAGGGTGTCCAGAAAAGGACTCCCTGATTTCAAAATTAAATATCTCGAAAACAAAGCTCGATAGAGGAATTCAATAAACGGTATGTTTATTGTGCAAGCTGTAAGAATTTTATACAGCAGTTTGAAATAATAGTTACAAAAGTTGCTAACAGATGGCGCTGTACAGCTTCTATCAGCATACATAAATGAAATAATCGTATGAAAACATTCTTTGCAAAAAATCACATTACAATGTTTTCAAAATGTTCACCACTGGCACTACAGAGGTGGCGCAAATGAAGAATGAAATTTGCCATCACATTTCGTAGTGTTTCAACAGAAATGGATTCACATGCAACACAGATCGCCGATTCAAGCTCGTCCAGCGTGGTGGGATGCTTCGGGTAGACAATGTCTTTCAATGTGCCCCACAAAAAATAGTCACAGGGAGTCAAATCCGGAGAATATGGAGGCCAATCCATGCCTGCACCAGTAAATTTGGGATATTCCAAAACAATGACTCGATTCCCGAAGTATTCATCAAGAAAGTGAAACACTTGCTCGGTACGATGTGGTCAGACTCCATCTTGCATAAACCATTCAGTACGTGGTCGATCCTCTAACACTTGCTGTGTGGCGATAAATTGTTCCAAAATTGCAACGTAACGTTCACTATTAACCGTTTCTCGAATGAAAAAAGGGTAAATAATGCCTCTGCTGCATACTGCAACCGACACAGTAACTTTATGAAAATACAGGGGTTCCGCTTCACACCAATATGGATTTTCGGAACCCCAAAATCGCCAGTTTTGTTTATTTACGAATCCATTCAGGTGGAAATGTGCTTCATCTGTAAGCCAGATGCAGCCAACATCAAATCCTTCACTATCAATCATTGAGAGCATCTGATTAGCAAAGTCAACCCTTTGTTGCACAGCTCGTACGGGTGAGTTTAAATTTTGAATGGACACATGTGTAGGCTCTTTCTCAGTATTTTCTGCGTGCTGAATCGCTTCAAACCAGTCTCAGGTGCAATTTCTAAGGACGGATGACATTGGATTTTGCTGAATAATTGCAGAAACTGTGGCGACATTTTCAGGCGAAACTGCACTGTAAAAAAACGGAAGAAATACAGTAAAAATCACTGTTATTTAAATAGGTATCATAGGAACACTAATGATTACAGTAAATTTTACTGTAAAATTCAGCCGCAGAAAATTGTTTGCTATTGCGCATGCGCATTGAATGCGGGATAAAAGTTTCTTCTGTTCCTGTGACAAATGAATCAAATTAATTTCGCCATTTATTTGCACTTGTTTTCGCTTAGTGAAGTTGGTGATATTTTGAGAATAATTATTCCTTTAGTTGAAGTTCTATTGAAATTTAACCACCAAATATAAGGTAACGTATACTTTTAATATTGTTTATTATGCAAGCTGTTAGCTAACTTTGATTTAGATAAATTCTTATAAATTTGACTGAACATTTCAAAAAATTCTAAGCTGAATTTACAAACGATCGTATTTACTAGTATTAATTTAGTGTCAATATTTTTTTACTTACTTTTTATTAATATTTAAAATATTTTATTGTAGTTTGGTAACATAATTGATTAGTATTTTAATTATCAATTTTTTGATGAAATTAGAATTGTATTTAAATGCTTCCATTGTTATAAAATTGCTTAGCTATATTTTTTCCGAAACTAAAAGTGAATAATCGTCTATTGTTATATTCTTTTAGATATATATTATTAAATATATTAACGGAATTTCTATTTTATTTCGTTGTGGAAAATTCCTGATTTTTCTGTCATAGTAAAATGATATAATTTTTTGTATACTAACTAAATATAATTTTTATATTTTTAATAATTTTTTAATTAGAATTTTATTAAAAAATGTTTATTTTTTAATACAGATTGTTAAATTGCATTCTAATTTTTATCATTAATTCAATTCCATTTTGTAACATGCATTAAAATAATAATTTTTTTAGGCACAAATGTTTGTAAATTCTTTCAATAAAATAATATTACAATTAATGATATTTATTGGAATAAATGGTCTTGTGTTTAGAATTTGCATGAAATGTAAAAATGCATTTCAATGCAAAATGTAATGTTTTTTAAAATATTTATTTTTTAAAATCATTATTTTATAACAAATATATAAGAAACATTTTTAAATACATATTAAGAAGTACTATTCGAATTAAGGTGATTTATTTAGAAAATGTAAAGTTTATTATTTTATAACCATGATTATTTTTTAAATTTATATTACTAATTAGAAAATTAATTAAGAACCTGTTTGGGAAATCTTGTTGGTAGTTTGGTATATATAAAACAAAACTTCTGGCAACACATTTTTTTTGAAAAAAATTACATTATTACTGCAAATTAAACTTTATTTTATTAAAAAATTGCAAAATTTGTAGTGCTATTTATGATTTATTTACATGTTAGTAAAGAAATCTGAAATTCATAAAAATAAAAGCTAATTTAAAATTATAATTAAGAAACAAATACATGAGTGAAAACTTTGAAATTTGTTCTTGCTTAACATATTTAAAACATATTGTGCTCAAGATTTCTCTAATACTACTGTGCACATTAAGTACTACCTTCCAATATAGTCACACTTTTTAAAAAAATTTAAATATACCTATGTTTAGAGAAAATAAGAATTTATGAAGAAAATGTTTGATTTGTAAAGGAAGTTTTAAAAATAGAATAATCACAAATAACTTTTAGTAGCAAGACTATTCAGAGTAAAGCCTCTTCTTACCGACTTCAGCCATATTTGAAAGATAGATTAGATATTGGGAGAGTGAGAGTGTTTTTGTAAGCACGTGTATTTCTTAAAGTTTTCTATTTATCCTTCATTGTGATGTCCGACAAGAGGCCAAAATGCAGTGTGTTTTTTGATGTTATGATTGAAGAGGCTGTAAAATTAATATGAGACTTCTCCACTTCAAAGAAAAGATATTAACACACCTAGTGATATTTCCACATTAAAAAAAGATGACCTTGCTTATTTTTAAAGCAAAGCATTTTGGACCATTTTAAGTGTTTAACTGCTGTAGATTTAAATGAAAGACTTAAGTTTGCATCAGCTAACAAAATTAAAAGAATTGTTAATTTCTTAAAAACTTCTCCTCCTGGAGGTTGTGAAATACAATTTTCAACCATTGAGGAATTGGATGGAAAAGAGGATATTGGAGCGTTTATTATTCTTCTATCAGCAGATTTTGGAGAAGACCTGAAAAAATATTTAGAAGTACTGCAGTAAAGTACTCAAAATTTTATTTAAAAAAATTACTGCTTAGTAAATTATAAATAAGAAATTTAGAAATAAATATAAAAGTTAATCATAAATAAATTAATCAGGAATTTGTTATTGGTTTTAGATTTCCGCATCTTCTCAGGATGCAGTAAATATTACAGACTTACCTTGCACACCATGTCTATTAATTTGTGGTATGTATTATTTATATATTTCATAAGGTTTGAAGTGTTTTAACTCAAAAGTAAAAATTTGTTGTTACATTTATTGACCTCATCAAAAATTGTTTACTCTGCTTACATTCTATTTAAAATAAATCATATGAATATATAAAATTCTAAGAAAATCTAAATAAATTGTTTCAGTTAAATATATCTTTTTTGATACAACTTCAATTGTATTCTTTATTTATCTCTAAGTACGTATATAATGACGTAAATATGCAGACCTAATGAACAGCAATTTTTTTTTTATATTTCCTAATTTTGCACTATTTCATGTTTTTTTATTAATTTATTATTTTTTTATTGAAATTAAAGTTTTCTTAGCGGGAAATACAACTTTGATCTCACTCGAAGACAACTTAGATTTCACTTTTGAGGTAACTATTTACGAATTAAATAAATTCAGTTTCAAGCAAATGTTTTATAAAATGTCATTTCATAAATTATTGTTACTTTGACACATTATCGCATTTTAATTTTTCTGTTTATTTTCGATAGAAATGTTTTTAAATTGTATGTATATACATGTAAAAGAAATGTTTTCATATCCTCTACAAAATTATTATTTTTAACTTAAAATCGGTTTTTGTATGTTATCTTTAAAATGTAGGCATAAAGTTCATATTTCGCATTTTATTTATAAAAATTTGTAATTCACAATTGGAAGTGTTATGATTTGCTTTTCAGAGGATATAATTTTCAATAACATAAATGAATCCTTATAAAACCAATTCTATATTCTCTTTTAATTAAATCAATTACAAATTAGTTTCTCGAGATAGAAAACATCAGTTAGAATGATTTAATTGAAGTAAAGATTTTATCATTTTCATAAAAAGTGAGACCTTCATTACCAAAAATTCTTATCATGAAATTGCTAAAATCCCTTGAAATAATTTTTATCATCAAAATGTTTGTGATTGCATAAATGTAACAACCACTTGTTAACTATTAAGAGAAGTATATTTTTGGAAAATTCAATCAATTATATAAAACAATAAAAATTTCTAAATATTTTATTGAACTATTAAACAACTTTTCCTCTGAAATATTCAGCTCTTGATATTTCAAATTAGTTATTCATGTGTCTATTTTTTTTGTTTTTCAGGTGCTTGCTTGTTCAACTTTAATCCCTCGTGGGGAACGAAATCTAAAAAATATGTCAAGGAAGGAATCCAAGCACGTGTTTTTGTCACTTTTAAATACTTTATACAACTTTAAATGGCTATAATTATTAAAATGTAAATAAAAAAATTCTTTACAATTATTTGCGTATTGTCAACTATATTGCTTTTTTTCTCAGAATCTTTATTTGCTTACATTATAATAGAAAAAAATCAATTACTTTAAGCAATATCAAAATGAAAACTTTTGTTGTCTTTATAGTATAATTAAAATACTACACATCATTAACTAATTCCCCTTTGGTATTTTTAATAAAATGGAATGTTTTGTAAGGTTTCTTTTTATCCTAAATCTGTAGAATCACAGATATATCAAAAATCAATTTTATGCTAAGCTTTGTATCTTATTCAATATAACTGCTATTTCTTAATTTTTAAAAAAAATATGTAATAAAAAAATTCAACCTTCTTAACTATTCAATTAAGTTACGATTTGATCCAAGATTTTGAGAAAGTTAAACAATCTCGTTAGGTATTGAAAGTTAAACTATTGATCTCAAAATGTTCTGAAAAATGACATCTTCTGCAATATAACATTAGTTATGTTTTTGTACTTTGTATATTATATAAAAAAATTGTTTAATAATAGTAGGCCCATAATTAGGAAATTAGCTAATGTGTTTTCAAAATTGATTTATACTCTACTGTTATCTTTACAAAACATGATGATAGCTGTAAATAGCTATTGCAGTAGGTTTTGTAGAATATGCAGCAAAATGCATAGTAAAATGTGCTATTAAAATAACAATAAAAGTACTGTAAAAATAGCAATAAAAAGTGCTGTAAAAATAGCAATAAAAAGTGATGTAAAAATAACAATAAAAAGTGCTGTAAAAATAACAATAAAAAGTGCTGTAAAAATTACAGTAAAAAGTGCTGTAAAAATAACAGTTAAAAGTGCTGTAAAATTACAGTGAAAACTGCTGTAAAAATTACAGTAAAAAGAACTGTAAAAGTTTTACGAATATGCTGTAAAATTTACAGCATAATGTACTGGCGCCCAAAACGCCAGCACATTTTGCTGTAAAATTACAGTGCTTTTTTTAGAGTGTGCAGTTTGCTTGCTGCCAACATTTCCCTCTAGATCATCAGTTACGCTGCCTGTTCGTTGAAATTTGGCGAAGAGTGTACGAATGGTTTTCGCATCAGGTCCTTTTGGAACAATAAATCGTGCTTGAAAACTGCGCCTTGTTGCCATAGGACTCTTTTATAACCTATGGTGCTCTAGCACCAGAAAAACGCGTTGTTCAATGAAGTACATGGTTTTAATCTCTTCATTAGGTAAACTTACTTCCTTTCACGCTTCAATAGTGAAATTGATCGCTCCGGGCTTCGGATCACTATTTATACTAGGCATTACGTATGACGACTACAGAGCCATCTATTTGCAGCTTTTGAAACTATTATTTCAAACTGCTGTATAAAGTTCTTACAGTTTTCTTTATAAACATACTGTTTACTGCATTCCTCTATCATTCTTTGTTTTCGAGATATTTAATTTTGAAATCAGGGAGTCCTTTTCTGGATACCCTGTATATATATGTATATATATATATATATATATATATATATATATATATATATATATATATATATATATATATATATATATATATATATATTAATGTGTCTTAAAATTTTCCCAATTTTTAAGTGATATATTCTTTTATTATTTTGCATAATATTTTAATAATAAATTCCCAAATTCTCTGAATTAATCTCAGTATTTATTCATTTTATGAAGTACATGGTTTTAATCTCTTCCTTTGGTAAACTTACTTCCTTTCACGCTTCAATAGTGAAATTGATCGGCAATAGTGAGAATACGATGACACGGCAATATATCAGCCATGTCATCGTATTCTTTTCAACATATTTGCTCGAATGTAGTCGATACAAATCAGACAGCTGCATACTTTAATACCAATCAAATAATAAACTAATTGCTTTTATTTGTATATTTACTCTTACGTATATTTTGAAAAACAGTATAAACTCGATCAATTATTTTAAAGGAGCAAACACATTTAAAGCAAGTGTAAAATAATATGAATGATTCTCCACATTTTGTCATTTTCAAGCGTAATTTAATGGAGAGAAATAACTTTAAATGCTTTATGATTTTTTTATTTTCATCCCACATTTGATAGTTCTATGCAAAATTGGTAGAAATTTGATAAAGAAAAAATTTAGAAAAGCTACTTATTTTCTCTGAATCTAAAATTTATATCATAGGAAATTCAAATGATCCCGAGTATATCTTTGTCTTTCTGTAAGAGCAAAACTGCAGAAATATACAAAAAACAGCACCATATAGTATAACAATAAAATTATTCGTAAACACATATAATGCAAGGTTTCAAAACCCAATGAAATCATAGTTAATGGGGACATAAATAAATTTATTTCAATAGTTCATTTGAAGTATCAAAAGAATTCTAGCTGTCTGGATGTCAAATGTCTAACTGTTCAATTCTCAATTGCAATTTTAGATAAATTTAGTTTTGCCATCAAAAATTGAATGGTGGATAAAGTGGATAATGTTGAATGGTGGATAAACTAAACCAATTCTAAGAGATTCTGTTAGGAATGAAAAGAAACCTGCAGGAAATCAAATGTAAGAACATTAATCGAATTTTACATATTCCGGGGGCATTTTCAATCTTAATGATAGAATTTCGAAAAGGAATTGCTCTACATCATAAGAAACATATGATAGCAAAATCTTTTTCCGTAATTGCATAATTATATTAATTCAATGCCTTAATAGCTTAGAGATTAGATAAATTGACACATATTTAAAAAACAAACTGATTAATGTTGTAAAAAGGAAGAAAGTTGATATCTATTTGCAAAAAGATAATGTCAATACATCATTCATTTTTTTCTTTTATTGTAAACATACCATTGCAGTGTCACGAATGAAATTCTTGTTCAAAAAGCAAACTAAATAGAAAAATAAAACATTAAAAGTATTTGTTTTCAATTTCAGTTTAGTAAAAAGATTAAGTATTTTAAGTATTTTATTCTTTCTAAAAGAATAAAATTGTCACCATAAAATTATACTGGCGTTTTTATTTATAAAATAAAATAGTATATTGTAATGCACACACATATATTATACTGTAATGCTCATACATATATCATATTGTGATTCACGTCCATGGATTACAATATACATGGGGTTGCTTTACAATAAGATATTGTATAAAAATGTTTATGATCCATTATGATTAATTATAAGTATTAATGTTTTGAAAGTCTGCACGCACGCACACGCACACACATTTCTTTTTCACATATAAAAGTCTAAAGTTGTAATAGCTTTCATTTTAAGCTTAAATTCCATAATATTAAAAGTTCATTCAATTTTAGAATTAACCCTTTATATGACAACATAAACAACATTCTGTTATTTTAGGAGAAAACTACTTTCTTACGAACAAAACCTTTTTCCTGTCACATTCAGAATAAGATATGATAAAATAAATAAAAGAGACCTACAATTCGAAGAATCAACTATTTTTATTAGCTAGCAAGATTATTTTTCCTAAGCAGTACATCTATTGTGTTTTCTCAACTAAAAACAATGTTCAATAAATCCTTTTTATGTAAAGCATTTCTATAATTATTTCTGTAAGGCTGCTGATCATTTCATTTTTACTCACCATTTTAAATTTGTATTCATTAACAAATCAAGATGCTAACAAAAAAAGTTTTATCTTTTTTAATGACAAAGAAGTAAATTTTATTACTTTTCTTTGGATTAATCCCCAAATCATATCAGTAAGAGCGGTAGGAATATAAAATCGTATGAACACTAAAATACAAATAAATCAGATAGAATGTAGACATTGAATAAAACAAAATTTTTACTCTTAATATATGAAATATGTAGGTTCTAATTCCATTTCGAATGCCTTTTAACCATAATTAAACCTCTCATAAATTTCAATATATAATGTAAGAACATTTAATAATATGTGTCCTTTAAAACTTAAAATGAGAAGTATATATTAAAGGCTAAATGAAAAACATATATAAAAAATTTTACTTTAAGATTTCCTTTCAATTACATTCTTATTGGTGTTTATTAAGCTATTGGCAATGCATTTTATGTTGTTGTCTTTTGACCATCACGTTAGATTTTATGTTTACTAATTGGTGCTATAACTTCAGTATTTCAATCGCTGAATATTCAATGAAAATTTTGATTTCATAAAATACCATGAAATAAAACATTTCTTATAACTGTAAGAATTATCACCTAATATATTTAAACTGTGATTTTCATCGGGATAGTAAAAATACTCTTAATAGCATTTAGCTTGAGATTATTTTAAGAACTGTATTGGTATTGAAATTCGATCAATAACATTAACTGTTGTAAATTGGCTTATTCTAAGGGATAACAAGTATTTAAGAGTGATTATATTAATTATTTATACGTCGTTAAGATAATAATATGATAAATATTCTTAAGCTACTAATCCTAACAAATATAAAAACACATAGTAATATTAAAAATTACATAATTTTTTTTTAAAAAATGAACAAAAGTTTAGCAAAACATTACAAATAAAGAAATGAACTGCTTGAAATTTAATATTTTAAAAAATAAAGAAATTAATATTTTTCAATTAAATGCATTTAATTACAATTGTATATTACGCATTATTTAAGAAATGAATACTTCTTAGAAGATTCCACAAATTATTAAAATGCAAAATGTATATATATTTTAAATTTCATCTAAATATTATATAACTAAGCCCATCAGTTTGCAGAACTACAATTTATATAACTTAAGAATTTCTATCATAAATCCTTAGACTTAAAACGGGATTTTTAGGTGACAAAATTAAGAAAAAAATTCGATAAAATGAGACTTAATATATATTCTTATTTTCTGCAAAAATATACTTTTTTATTTCTAGTAAAGATAAAAATTAATTCAGCACACTTAATAGTAAAAGTATGAGAAAAATAACGCACAGAAGAGTTATTATCCCACCATAACATTTTAAGAAAGTATAAATATTTTTAACTAGTTGATTATGGAAATAGTTAAATATTTAAATAATTCAATATACTTTAGAAATTTAAATAAAATTCTTATAATTATTTTTATATTTCATTTTTATCTCGAGGGAATAGTAGACAGTAGGGTAGAATAATTTGTATCATTAAAAATAGTACATCAGTTTAGAAAATTTATACAGTAGACAAAAATCTTTGAAATTGAGAGCATTACACAGCATTTCCATTCATTGAAGGCCAATTTTAAATGCAAATTTTTTTAACTCAAATTAAAACTTGATTTATTAAAATACACCTTAGGATGTACCATAGCTTTATATTTTTCTTATGAATATCAATATATGTGTTTAGCACTTAATTACATTTTAATAAAATTTCTAGCGACGGAAATTCACAAAATTTCCCTTCCAGCGGAAAGTTAGTAGCCATTTCCTGTTCTAGAGCATTTTATTATTCGAAGCATTTTTGATTCCCGCGATAATTTCATTATTAGTCAATTTCATTTACTACTCTCATAGTAAAGTCTCAAAAAAGAAAAAAAACACTCAAACACCCAACCTGGCAAATGTGAACGTAAAAAATAGATGCGCAACATCTACAGCGAATCAAGAACTTTCCTCTTCAAAGAAGGAACTACCACCGGGCCGCTATGAGTGATTTGTATTCATAAATAATTTAAAATGTTTCTGTTTAAGCAAGCTATGTTCAGTTTTTATTCGTTTGCCATACTTTTTGCTTACTTGAGCAGTCTAACGCATTAGATATCTGATCAAAAAATGATGAAGGTATTGGTTTAACACAACTTTTTATAAAATGATTGAAAATTGGAAAGAAAGAAACAACAGCTTAAATTGTATTTCTGCGCATTTGCATTCGTTTTAACTGTAGTGTAATATAAAAATTTGAAATCCGAAAGGCTCTTAATAAAATAAAACATTTTTATTTTTTTTAATATTATTTTGGAATTTCTTGTTAGATGTTATATATGTCTGAAATATTTGTGAAAACTGCTACCTAAATCTATATACATAATTTGTAACGTAGAAAGTATTATGTTATCACATTTATTTATTTTTTCAATTTGAATTTAGCAATTTCTTGAAAAAATAACTGTTATTAGCTTCCGATAAATTGTTAGGCCTTTGTTGATCGTTTTTTAAAAATTGGAGCAATATAACATATTTTTTTTATTAAAGGAATATATGTAATGAAGAAGAGTAATTAGGTATCCCCTTTAACTTTTTGAGGCACCTTATAATTGAGAGAAAACTTTACAAATTGAACGGAATTCTTGTAATTCTATTACGTTTAGTGTAGGTCAGTTTGTATGGAATTTATCCTTCTGTAGAACAAATTTGTGATTTGGGTAAACAACTCTATATTTATTATTTACTTTTCATAATTGATATGAAATGCAAAATAGCATTTTTTCAAAATGCTATTTTGCACTGCCGGTGAATTTATTGGGGAAAACATAAGAAATAACTATCGTGCGCAAAAATATAATACTTATAAAAATCTAATATAAACAGCAAATATCGTTGCATTTTTGTGAAAATAGAGAAAGGAGAGAGGCGATAATACTGCCTTGTGCACGTTCTTCCCTTATCCTCAGCTATTATACATAGATGAAAATTTTGAAATTGGGGATAGGATGATGTGCCTCCTCTCTTAAGGTGAGAAGAGCTCTGGAACAACAAGTTGATGTTAGCAATTTTTCAGCAAGTTCAAGTCAAGGTCAATTTATGGTTGAAATTAATCACAAATTTTGCAAGCAATATTTAGCGAATCAATTTGAAACAATTTTAATTTGAAATACAGCATTGTTTTAAATTAACTAGAGACAAAAATCCTGATACATGATTCATCAATCAAGCATCCTGATTTCATTCGCTTCGGCTCAGCTTTTGCCATTTCAACAATTTAGAAAAATTCAGCAAATATAAATAATAATTTTATTTAACAGATGTATATTGCATAAATGAATGCCAAAATACATAGAAAAGTGTATAATTTGACAGTTTATAAAGCCTTAGTGATTTATTTTGAAGTGAATACTTTAAAATCTTTGGACTGATTTAAAACACTCCACCATGTATAAAACGCACATTTAAAGATGGAACAAATACAAATTTACGAAATCATTAAGAGTTATGTGCTATTTAAATTTTTGTACCAAAATTGTGAGATAAATATATTTATCCCAGAGTAAATATGGTTTTTTGCAATGGACAAAGATAATAATTATTAAATATAGAAAGGTCACTCAAGCCTTTAAGGTCTCATAAGAAGCTTGAAATTGCCAGTATTGTTAACAAGTCTCTTACTTTCTATATTTGTTTTCTATATTTAATTTCTAATTTTACATAGTTTAGAATTAAAGTATTATAAAAGTTGTTTATGTTTTTTAAACAAATCACTAGTCACTTTCTCTTTATTTGTATTTTTATGTTATTTATATTTGTATTTATTATTTATATGTTATATTTGTATTTCATTAAATACATCTTCAATTTTTAGCTGTGGTCCTGTAGATATTTTGTTAACATATAAATGGTTATATATTTTTTGGGGTTAATGGATTAGATTTGACAATTGTCTTTGGTCATTGCAGAAAAACCTTACTTTGTGCCAGCTTAGCCAACACGCTTTGATAAACTACTCAAGATGCTGGTATTTTATTCTATCTTTCATTTTGTTCTAGTTATTAAATTGAATCAGTTTCATTAGTACTTATGTTGTTCTTCTTTTATATATAATGTTTGTTTTTATTACGTATTTATCATGAGTAAAAAAATTTCGAGTATATATATTAATCAATTTTGTTTAAAAATACTCAAGACAAAATGAGCTTAAAGAAAAACATTAAAGAATAATATAATTAATCTCTCTAGACAACAAAATAATTCCTTTTTTAACAATATTATAATAAAATAATCGACTTTTCAACTAAAATTTCTTTGTTTGATGTCTTTTTCAGTGATATTTACGGCTGAAGGATATTTAATTAATGAACTTTAGTCCTCTAACTTACTTTATAGGATGTTTGTTTCCAACAGGGTAATTTATTTCTTTTAATTTGATACAAATAAGATTTTTTTATTAAATTAAAAGTAATAAATCTTAGTCTTCGTTAAAAGAAGACTAAGAAAATATAAATGTTCCTTAGAAAGAAACATAAATCTTATTTTAAATAAGTCCACATGTTGACTTATTGCTTATTATTATAATAATTGTTTCAATATTTTACATCCGAAAAATGTATATTTTAGTGCAATTGTTGTTATTCGAATTCTTTCAAAACTTTTCTCTGATGCCGAATTAAATAATAAGCTATGCAAAATTAAAATGGAAAAATCTCTTATGAAAAATGTAAAACATGATGATATACATATAAAACAACTGTATGTAACTGAATCTTTATAATATCAGTAATCTAATATTTTTTGCGCCTTAATTTTAATGAGTGGAAGTATATGTATATTTATAAATTTGGCATAATAGATAAACTTTCAGTTGGAAAAGAGATTCAATAAATATCTTCTGTTGTGTTGTCAACGAAAAATAATAAACAATTTATCTTATCAGCCAAAAATCACGTTCTTCTTCAGGTTGGGTTTGTATGTCATTGGCACCTCTGCTTTAATCAGCATTTTGTACCATTAACTCCAAATCCAATGTTTCCTAGTTCCAGTTACTCAAGTCACCCACTTTATTAATATAGTCCGATAACCCTTTAATGGAATCTAGGTGTAACTCTCTAGTATGGATGATGCCTAAAGAAGTTAATCTAGGGAGGGCAAGAGCCTCGCATTCGTAAATGATATGCTGGCTGTTTCCTCTTGCGTATGACATTTCCTGCAGATAGAGTCTTGCTGAAACAGTCCCATTTTGTGGAGGTGTTTTCTGAAATAATAGTGCCCAGTTATGAAGCCTACGATTAAACGTATCTTCTGCCTAGAGCACCTTAGAATTTCATAGGCAATCCTCGCTGATGATCCACAGATCATACTTTTAGCGTGGGTTTGACCAGGAGTGTTGAGCCAAGCTTTATACATCCTCCGTCTCTCCCATCTAAGAACATTGGTTTTAGTGGTCTTCAAATTGATCCCACAAAAAGGTTCTGGACCAATGGGAACAAAAGACGAACCTTGTTTAGCAAGCTCATAAGCTCTTTATTACCTTCGATACCTTTGTGCCCTGGCACCCATACAATGATCACCTTGTTTCTAGTTGCCAGTTCTGTAAGAAGGTTTCTACATTCCAAAATCATTCTAGATTTGATTTCGAAAGAATTAAGCGCTTTTAAAGCGGCTTGACTGTCACTGAAAATGAGAATCCGCTTACCGTAGTAGCTCTTCTTTATTTAGTCGCAGATAGTGGATAATGGCCAAAACTTCTGCCTGGAAGACGGTAGCGTATCGCCCAAGTCTTACAGACAAGCTGATTCTTGGTGACACGCCACATACTCCCAGTCCTGAGAGGCTGTTCTTCAGTGATCCATCTGTGTACCAGATTAGATCTCTTGTTTTAGTTTCAAACATTTAGTTATCCCATTCGTCTCTAGTTGGAAAAACTATTTCAAATGTCCTATCAAACATGTATGTTTTTTCCATGATGTCAGAGGGCATCAGGAAAGTATGATATTGAATTTTCCAGGTGATGCTCCTGTGCCCTTAGGCAACAGGCTAGCCAAACCAGTGGTTTTGCAGCTTCATTCTGTATGTAGTCATTCTTGCAACGCTGCAGATGAAGATGTCAAAGGGAGTTAGATCCAACACAACCTCCAATGCTCTGGTTGGGGTGGTGGACATTGCTCCCGTGATGCAGAGACAGGCCAGTCTTTGTAGACCTCTCAGTCCGTCAATCACAGTCTTCTGTTCCACCTTACGCCACCAGATCAAACAGGCATATGTGAGAATGGGCCTGACGAAAGCTGTGTACATCCATAACATCAGTTTTGGATGTAAACCCCAGTTTTTACCAAGCATTCGCCTGCAAATCATAATGCTTTTCTTTGCTCGGTTAATCCTATCATCAATGTGCTTATTCCAGGTGAGTTTCTGGTCTAAATAGATGCCCAGATACTTCACCTCTGAAGCCACATTAATTTCAACATCAAAAAGTCTTGGTATGAAAAAACCTTTCCGTTTCTTTTTGCGTGTAAAAGGTACAAGGTAGGTTTTCTGAGGATTAACCATCAGGTCCCTATCCATGCACCATTGACCTGCATAACTTAGAGCATCCTGCATGAGATGACAAGTTATGTCGAAATCTTTGCCAAGGATAAGGATGACAATGTCATCAGCATATCTTTGCGTATAATAGCCCCTATCATTTAGATGTTTTATAAGACTATTTACAACTAGGTTCCAAAGTAATGGTGACAGAACACCTCCTTGAGGACAACCTCTAGTAGTCTTTTTTCAAATGATTCACCGAAGATGTTCATTTGTATACATCTAAGGTATAATTAAGGCCTCAATTCAAGTACACAGGGTCTGATTAATCCCTGCCCCTCTAAGTGCATTGAGGATGCATGGATGGGAAGTGTTATCAAAGGCACCCTGGATGTCGAGGAAAGTTGCCAAGGCAATATCTTTTTGATCCAGAGTGGTTTCAATCTTGGAAACTAGCTGGTGTAGAGCAGTTTCAGTAGATTTGCCGGGTTGATAGGCAAATTGAAGAGCATGAAAGGGACTATTACTACCCAAGTAATCTCTAATATGCCGATCAATGATTTTCTCCATAATTTAAAGAAAGAATGAAGAAAGACTGGTTGGTCTGTAAGACTTGGCCTGGTCATAGGTATCCTTGCCAGGTTTAGGAATGAAAACAATCCTAGTCTTTTGCCATATCTTTGGTATGTAACCCAGTGCCAAGCTAGTTCTGTAAATTCTAGTTAGCACTGGTATGACAACCTTCTCTGCCTTCTGGATCATGATGGGCATAATTCCATCTGGCCCTGGGCATTTTAGAGGTTTAAAGGAAAAGATTGCCCATTTAACAATGTTGTAGTTTACGATATTTTTAGCGATGGTCCATTGATTGCTATTGACTCTTTGCAAAGGGCCAATGCAGTGCTCCCCTTCGTTGCTATAAATATCTCTAGCTTCTGGAAAGTGGGTTTTGGTCATAATTTCCATAACCTCTTTCCTGGAAGCAGCAAAATTACCCTCTTTGTCCTTTAGGGTGCCAACCAAAATAGGTTCCTCCCTTTTAAAGAGGTTTTGGAGTATAGCTCCTTCAGAAATAGAATCTATCTCTTCACAGAACTTCCTCCAAGAGTTAATTTTGCTTTTTCTAACAAGTTTGTTATAATTAGTGAGGGCCGTTTTATAGTTCTCCCATTCACCATTTTTCTTGGCTTTATTAAAAAGTTTTCTAACATTTGCTCTTTCGGCAGCTAGAGAGTCATTCCACCAAGAACATTGGAGTTTAGCTCTCCTAGTGCGAATAGGGCAATTGTTATGATAAGAATCTAGAATACTACTCTGCAGAAGGTCTGCTGTAACTTCTAGATCGTAGTTGTCTCTAATAGGTCTGTTCCCGAGCTCAACCAACCCAGTCAGTTCCTCCTGGAATTTCTTCCAGTCCGTTCTAACTGGGTCCCTGAATATGCGATCCATACACACATTAGAGTGTATTTCAAAATGGATGTTTTGATGATCTGAGACAGAAGGTCTGTCATCTACTTTCCAATTTTTCATATTTTTATTAACCAGCGTTGTCTCTATAGTAATGTCAATTACTTCAGATCGATTGGAAATAATGAAAGTTGGTTCGTTGCCCTCATTTAGAATACCTAACTCATAGTTTAGAATGAATTCTAAAAGGTACTCACCTCTTTTATTTGTGTCCGTACTTCCCCAGACAACATGATGACCATTACAGTCAAGTCCTAGGACTACCTGTAAGTTGTTATCTCTGCAAAAGTTCATGAGCTTGTGCAGAGAATGGTCAGGTGGAGCCTTCTCTTCACAGGGCAGGTATCCAGAGCCAAAAACAATTTCCCTGTCCCTACTCTCTATGTTGAGTCTGACTTTCACAGCTATCAGGTCCCTAAGGATAAATTCAGAGAGAGGAAGAACCTCAATGTTTTATGTAAGAGTATACAAGTTCTAGCGTTACCATTAGTACAATAGATAAGCTTACCTTTAGTTCCTTTGAGGCCACTGATTCTCCTCCTAACCAACCAGGGTTCCTGAATCAGGGCCAGGTGTATATCCCCAGCAAGAAACTTCTTACTGAGGTTAGTAGTACCACTTCTACTGTGGTGGAGGTTGGCTTGAACTACCTTCACCCCCATCAGCAGGAGCAGGTTTGTCAAGTACTTTAGCCTGCACTTGGTAAAGTCTAATATGAAACTTATATCCCCTTACACGAAGTGTGGCAGCATCTAGTTCAGGCACACTAAGAACGATGGTCCGCCCAGATGGGTCGTTCTTAATGTTAAGAACGTTCCACTCCATTGGAGTTATCCAACCGTTCTGAGCCTCGATTTTTCTCAGGAGCTCTTTAGGCTCCAGTTCACTACAGATTTTCGGCAGTTTTGCAATTATCTTGGTGGTTCTGACAAGTTTCCTTGCCTCACCCACCAAGAGTCTTTGTTCCTGCCAAGGGCATATGTCACTGACATTCTGTTCCAGCCACTTTGAGCTCTCCAGATCTGCACAGTTGATAATAAGTGCCTCATTCTCAAGTTTACAGGATAGGAAGGTTGGGGCAAAACCCTCCCCATTCCTTCCTATTTTCTTGGTTAACAAGAGTTCCAGGTCGAAGGCCTATTTCTCTATTAACCGTTTTTCCGGATGACCATCTAAGAGCACAGCCATCTTGATCGCCGTGAGAGCCGCCCTGTAAGTAAATTCCTCAGGTCCTTCTCTCTTGGCAGCCTTTCCGGCCTTGCCCTCGTTCGTCCGGTTGGCGGGACGCTTCTCGCCTTTGGTTGCCTTGGGTTTTTCAACCCAAGTCCCCTCAGCGATTTTGCGCACCTTCACCAGATTCTTTTTTGGGCACCAGAGAATCTCTTTTTAAGCTTGATTCTGGTCAGAGAGTCAGTCATGCTAGAGATAGCTTCCTGACTCTCACCAGAAGAAGATGGTTTGGAGGTCATTTCTACTTCCTGTGAAGGTTTCATTGCTGCCCCTTCACTAGATTGTCTCTGAGTTCCCTTGTCTTTTTCAGCAAGGTCTGCTTCAAAGGTTTCACCTGCAAATGCAGAAAGGTTTGTTATTTTTAATGTATTTTCAGCCATAGAATAACAGTTAATAAGCTCAGGTAATATGACAGTCCACCCAGCATTGCCTGAGTTACTGGTCAAGGCAAATTACTGTAGAAGTTCTCCAGGCAACTAGAGGCTTCGTTAAGACACCAATACCGCGGTGCCAATTAGCCCTAGGCACGGATCACATAACACCAGGGTTTACGGGAGCTGGTTCGCGGCCTCTGATTCTATATTCAAGGCTATCCTGTCATTCCTACAGGACTTTCGGCGATCCACCACCTGCCGACGAGCCTGGTGGCTGCTCAAGCCCCAGGGAGTACGTGTACCCCCTGGTTCCAGGTAAAAATCATGTTAATCATAGCTTAATTCCTTTCACAATAATATATGTGCACACTATTTCTAGTTGAAGATGCTTTAAATTAAGATTTCTTTTTAAAACTGAATATATGCTTAACGTAGAAGTGAAAATTCGAAATTGACTGAAATTTCTGATTGGACAGATATTTTCTAAAAAGAAAGTTTTCAAAATAAAACGTTATTTATATATTTAAAACGTCACGTCATTAACTATTTAAAGGTATAATGAAAATATGCATAGATACAAGTGAGAAGACTCTATATACATAGAAGCAACAAAATATTTTATGCATGAATTAATATATGACATCTTACATACATGCAAACAAAAGGGAGCTTCAAACAACCACAGACAAATTCAATTATTTATATTTAAAATGCTCCATTACTTATATATATGTGCATATAAGTTTTTTTCTTAAAGATACCGAACACACACGTAATACTCGTACCAGAAGATATAAATAATAAAAAGGAAAAAAATCTGAAAAAAAACCCAGGCATTAATCATACAAAACTGATTTGGCAGCTGGATAGTTTACACGTTGTATTATAATTAGTAGGTTCAATTCCTGTTTGAATATATTTAGTAGTTTGGAGTCTACTTAAAACTGAAATACTTACCTGTTGAAGGGTTAAAGTTATAGGTTTTTAGAGGGATTAACAAGCCAAATTTAGATTTTAAATATCGAAGCAACTTGTGATCTCAAATGAACACCTTGATAAGAAGTTATAAACTTTTGCACAAAGTTGTAGTCAAAGTATCTTATATAAATGAGTTATCTAATTAATGCCACCCAAACTGCTGAGAGGTCAGCGTGCGTGACTGCGGATAGGGAGGTCCTGGGTTCAAATCCCGGTTTGGGTATGGATGTGCTTTGTCTCTCTATCTATCCTGTCTTTGTCCTTTCCTTGTATGAATGGATTGTGAGTGGTTGCCTACCATATAAATGATTACCTATGGCATGTGTGTACTGAGGAAGTGAAATCCACAATGAGGAAGGATAACACACCACGTGAAAAGTTAAGATTAATATGAGGTTGGATGGACATCTCAAGGTTACGTAGCGTGTTCATGTTGCTAATCAGAGTTGCTTGAGCTTCTGAAACAATGGTTCAGTTGATAAAGTGGAGGAGCGCACCCCATAATGTCAGCCTAGCTGGCCCACGACAACAACAGTAACAGCATCTAATTAAATGAATATCAAATTATGAGTTTCATAGAAGTTAAATACTCATGAACTATTCATCTTCTAAAAATTTTAAAAAGATACTTATTTGAATATAATTTACTTTATTTTTCAAATTTCTATATCGTAAGCTATACATTTTTAGATAACTAATTCAAATTTTAAAAAGAGGTAGATCCTTTTATATTATGCTAAAAAACACATTTTCAAGGCCCAAATCTAGCAATGATCATCAATAGGGACACTTTTATTCTAAAAATGCAATTTGTTTTTCAAAATACATCTACGCAAAAATATCCCTTAATTTAGATTGCTAACTTTCCCTTTCAAGCTATAAAATTCATAAATTATTTTTCTTGTTTTCTTTGACCATACCTTTCAGCTGCCGTTAGTTGGGTATTTGTTGTATTGCAGAGTGAATTTCATAATATATTTATAATATAAATGTCCTTATTTTGAAATTTTTGCATTCAGTTTATTGTATGCAATATAATACAATTTTATTTTTAAGGCTTCTTAATAAAATATTCATTATAGCATAAGTTGCTTATTTTTACTTTTAATTAGTTATAATATTTAAGCCCAATAATTAAAAAAATGTATGAAATTAATTTGGAGATACTAAAATTATATAATTAGCTGGGAACTACAAACCTCAACATTGGTTACTTTACACTATAAGTCAAACAAATATATGACCTTCAAGACTCTCAAAGACAAAAGTGACTTCACGGAGAGACTGATACAGTCAGTTTTCAACCTACCCATTTTTTATCTAGAAATATATAAATAGTTATTTCTAGGCAAATGTACAGCTCAAAACAAGAAATAATGTCTCTTTTTTAATTTTAAACAATATTTATTGTAAGTCTTCATCATGATAAAAAGGAATTACAATAACTTCCGGTAAAAAAGCTGTATTAGTATCAAACTATGCACTTTTTGGAAAGTGGCTTATAAAAATTTTAAATGGATCAAAAGAGTAGAATCAATGTAAATATCACATTAAGTAAAGTTCGAATGACACCGCTATGATTATCATAGTCACTAAATGTTTACCCATGACTTATGATAAATAACGTTCTGACTGTGAAGAATAACTGAAAAGAAAATGTTTTCAAATTTATAGAAGTGTAGTAATTAAATTATAAGCAAAAGATGTCTAACATAAATTACAGAATTTTTCTTATTTATATTTTATTTTATTTGATAAAAAAATAGTGTATAATTCTCAATAATCATATTAGTAATTATTAATATTTCAAGATTTATTTATTTTCAGTAACAAATTTAACATAAATAAATTCTTATTAGAATGTGTTCTCATTTTATAAGCTAAAAAAGAAAATGTGATATTGGCTTTTCCTTATTTTAAGCGCATCACTTTCTCATATCTTATGCCCATTAAGTATGACATTCTTATAAAATAATTTATTTTAATTAGATAATTTATTCCGTTAAGCCACATCAGTATCTTAAGCCAATTTAAAAAAACAATTCGGTTTAAAATAAACTCAATTTATTTGGTTATGAATTCTGTTCTAAAATAGTGAAATATTTTAAATAAATGGTAGATTAATTTTTAGATTTGATATTGATGACTTATTCAATATCGATTGTTTTAGTTAAGAAAATGATAGGATTAACCAATGTCCAAAAAGGAAAATTACACAAATGCCTTATAATCCCTTTCGGTGTATTTTGAAATTTTTGGTGATATGAGAATTTCACCAAACTGACTAAACTGCTACCTTGTAATTTCTTTATAAGTAAATAAATTAAATCAAATTACAGTAAATAATTTTATAAAATTAATAAATATTGGCATTTGTTTTTAAAAAAAAATCTCCTGAATTATTGTCACAAGAATTTTAGGAAAATGTAAAATTAAAATGTTCTAAATTGTCCCTAATAACATATAAGCAAGGTCTGCCAAAATATATATAATTTTGTGATATATCTTTATAATTCTCGATCTTTCTACAGTAATAAATAATTTAGTTTATCAGAAAAATAGTAAAACTCATAAAAAATTTACCCAATTCAAAAGTAAGCCAAAAAGATTAAGCGATATCTATGTGGAAACATATTTTAACAAGAAACTAATAACTATATCCACATTAGAAGTGCAAGAAGTATTTTACAAATTTCTCAATTATTGATATATTTTCTTTATATGCTATTGATATATAATTCATAAAAAATAAATTGAAAAATTGTCCAACGAACTCAACTTGAATATGAGAACAGAAGAGAATCAATTATATTTACTGAAATGTCAGGAATTTTTCTGATTCGGGCTTTGAAAATCGTATGTTCTCATAGGTTTTTATTTGCATGTAAAGGGTAACTCAAAATAAACTCAGATTTATTAAAATCTTTTTTTATTTCCAAAGATTTAGCTTAGTAGAAGAGTTATTGAATGGGTGAATGAAAGTACACAACATTTTCTGAAAAATTCATATTACGTTCAAATATATGCTAATTATGTTTGATGTTATTATAGCATACAGTGTGCTGAGCATTGATTATTAATTATGGCACTATCTAATGGACAGTCAAAAAGATAAAGTTTATTGTAAATCATTATCTATAAATCCATTCCGCATATTATTATCATCTACGAGGTCTTTTCATAGGTGGTGTACCGTATACATGGATATCAAGCGAGAAAATTAAAAATATTTCTAACCTCCTATTTTGAAAGACGTGTGAATAAAAACGCAACACCTCTTGATATTAAACAATAGCTGGTATCAAATGCATGACCTTCACCTCCATCCGTTGAGCCAAGTCCTATCATTAAGCCAAATCGACATCAATTGTTAGTTTTGAGAGTTTTAGAACAATAATACAAAATCTTAGCGATTTCATATCATGTAAACTATTATTAAGGAAAACCATCAAGTGTGGCCAACATTATTAATTGATTTGTTTTCAATTCCACATATCTGGAAGATATGTAAATGGTAATTCAAAAGCTGCCTATAAATACTGTACATAAAATATGCTTAAGCAATTCCAATAATTTCATTATTTCTGTAGCAAGCAATAGTGCAAAAACTTTATCTATTTAATCCAACTTAGCAATATTTTTTTATTTATATACGACAATTTCTTTTATTACAAGATTTTATATAATTCACGGCGATTATTTCTTTATTTCTATAGGAAACAACAGTGGGACAAGTTTATCTATTAAAGACAACTTACTAATATTAAGTGTAGTTTTTCCTTTTTATAAGATAATATTTTTATTTCAAGATTTGATCCATTTAAATTCTGCTTATATATCAAAATATGAAAATAGCTTTTTGTGCTTTATCTTATTTTCTATCTTTTGCATTTTCTGATTCATAAGTCATTACATTATTTGATGGTATTAATAAATTTATGTTACATTTTACCCTAGCTTATTTTAGTTTAGTTGAAATGCATACCATCATTGAATGCTATATTTGTACAATCGCTGTACAATTCATGCAAATATGTCGATTATGATGTATTTTGTTAGCTCTTTCACAAAAAAGAAAGGTTAAGATGTAAATTAAACAGTCTGCTTAGAAAACTAATTTATATAATAACATAAGTAATTTAAATAAATCTATGTAAAAATAAAATTATTTTTCAGTGTCCATCATATTTTTGTCTTGAAGTGAATCGAGAACGGATGAATAGAATGGAATAACGTTTATACCAAGATGTTGGTTCCTGTCTAACTTGATACATATTTCATGTTTTATATAGAAATTTATATTTAAGCATTCGTAATTAATTTAATCCGTAACTAAACTCTTAGTCGAATTCCTTGTAAAATTGGTTGTCACAAAGCACACTATTACGGAATTCTCTTCGTTTTCGGAAGAATGGAAGTTTGTGTATCTTCCTCTTTCAGAATTATATTCTTTGCGTAAGAGCCTTATGTAGAGAAAAGTATACTACTGTGGGAAAGAAGAATGAAAAAAATGATCGGAACTCCCTTCATTCAATTTTCCTACAGTAACTTTTTTTTTAAGAAATAATAATGATATTCACCATTTTTCCTTGTTAATAATTTAAAAATGATAAAAGAGATGAAATTTTCTTTCAGAAATTAATCCATTGCTTAAAATTGATGTTGACAATGAGAAATCCTTTATCTACTTAATATCACATTCTGAAATGAGACTGAAGCTTCTTTCAGAATATGTTATTAAATAAGTTAATAATCTCTCACTGTTAATATCGATATTGAATATTGAATGAGATTCATATTGCTTGTTGGATTTTAAAAGTTAAATTATTTGTAATGATACTAAGATGTCAAGGAAAAGAAAATATAACATCTCTTTTTGTTCTATCGAATAATTTTGTTCACAAAAGATAAAAGATGTAATAACGATAAAAATATACGTAAGTATGCGAGTATATATTGAGCAAATGAAGTGTAATTGATGAGGAGTAACTAGAACAAGTTTGACGATGCATCTCCAATCGGCTAATGAGCTGGAATACCTTTCAGTTGCTGCAACAAAGGAGCTAATTCAATATGGCGACGTGCTTCTTTGCTCTCTGATTATCAAAGAGAAAGTCACAAGTGATGTTTATGAGAGGATAAATTTCGATAATGAGTCACGTTTTATTATCAAAATCTATCATATATTAAGGAGTACGTCATTTTTATAATTGTATTAGTAGAAAAGTTCGCACTACATCACTATATATCCGAATTCGCAAGTAAGAATGGCAAAATAAAAATAAACAGAGATTGTTTACACAATTTGTAATAATTTTGATTTTCTACATAAAGTTAAATGTTGGTTTAAAAATAAAAATAGGATTAACATCAAATTGTAATCGAGTTTACTTCTCATCGGAAGCATAGAAAATACTGTTTGCTTTAAAATATTGTTAAAAAGTAAGCAATGGATACAAGGCTATATTTTTGCGCTATCCGAAGAGAAATACTCGCATTCAACTATTAAGAAAAGATGTGAAAATCATAGTTTTAAGATTTCTAAGCATAAAATAAACGATAATTTATATGGAAGGGAAAAAAGATCAAAGTGTACATTTGACTGGAAAAAGGTGAAAAACGGATACCTAACAATGCTGTGTACATCACTTATTAAATCCAAAGTAATCTCATATTTTAAAAGAAAAACCGATTATCCAAATAATTATCGCAAAGTTTTTAAATCTCTCTTTTGAAACTGTGAATAAAATTATAAAATCTGAATTAAAGTTAATAAAAACAGAGACACACTCAGAATATTCATTGCATAACGCTGAAAAATGTTTCTCAATGTTAGAATATGTGTAGATTTTTGTATGAAAATTATTTGGAAGGTGAAAAAATACAACTTTCTAGTTACAATTTGTGTGAAGTTGAATATGTTTTTCTGACTTCAATATAAATAGATCAATTTACTTCTGAAAAAGAAAAGGAAAATAATTAGCAAGTTGGTTTAGAAAATACACAAGGAAAGTTTTTCTAAAGGTTTCAAAGTATTTACTGGATTTTTTCTTATAAATGAAAACTTAAAACAAAATAAATGTAGAAAAAAAAATCAAAATTAATTTGAATTACTATTAGAAATGTGTTTTAACACTTATTTACAAAGAAGGAATTCTATAGCTTTATCCAAACAATCTTCGCAAAGTTAAGTTCCATCAAAATAAGTCTGCAAGTCAAACGTCCAAATCTACTGCTCTATTTTTAGAAAATATGAGAAATGGAACCGGAATTGAAGCTATTCCCTTTAAATGCATCCTATCCAACTTCTTTAACGCGTTAATTGTGGATTTGGATTTTTAAAACACTCTTTATAGGCACCTTGAAACAATAGGTAGAATCTGGAAGACTTTGTAGGAGGATGGAACAATATCAGCCTTGATATTTTAAGTAAAGGACTTTCATCTTGGAAGTCAAGTTGTAACATGATAGTTCCAATAAAAAGCTATCAGAATGAACATGTTAGAAAATAGAATATATATCTAATTTTAAGCCGTATGTATTGACTAATAACATTCGATTATCACTCCTGCTATGAGATGAGTAAATTTTTATGAAACTCACACTCTAAGGTATAACCCTAGCTGATGGTCTAACTATAAAAATAAAGTGCATTGATAAGAACTGAGACATTCATTATCATTTAAATTCGATGGTAGAGACATCATTAATATGTGACCAGTGAATAAAGAAATCTCACGTTACAACGCATTTATAAATGTATATAATAATATAATTTTAAATTAATTTAAAAGCCAGTTAAAATTTAAGTTAATTTAAAAGCCTTATCTAAGTATTGAAACAAGGTAAATTATTTTATTTATTGACATTGGATAAGTTCTGTTAAAACCGATTATTAATAGAGCATTTCATTGAAAGACTGAAAAGGAAAAAAAAAAAACTGGTATAATTCTCTCAAAATAAAAATATTTGAAAACTGGAACACTTGAAATAAGAGGTTATTTTTCTCAAAAATGTGATTTTATAGTTTGAAAGTGTGGAATATTTTAGAATTTAGAAATATTTAAAAAGAGATAAGCGGATATTTAATAGAGTATACTTTTAAAGATAAGATATACAGATAAATTTATTGATAAAAATATTTTGTAAAAAATGCTTTTTCTATCAACTGTTTCTTTTCTTTATTTTAGTATCTTTGTATTTATTTTATCAATTATTCTTCGATGAATATAAATTACCCTGCACAAGCAACCCTTCATACATTACTGTTCTAGAATGTTTTACTATGATTCTTACATTTTAAACATGATAAATTTTGCAGTAGATATTAAATATTTTGAAGAAATGCCTTCCTTCATTTCCGTTTTATGAAACATTTATGTGCCAGATTTATATTTAAAAGCAAAAATTATTTTACCAGTCATAATTCTTTGTTCATAAAGGACTTCATGAAAGAATGTTTCTGTTCCAATATGGAAGAAAGATTTTCCTTTCTGCTTTTTCATAAAATCAGTGTGATCGGATTTCTCTTATGGAATTCAACAGAGAGGTATTATCTAAAAATTTCCTTCCTATGGACGTTGCTGATGATACTACCTTGTATGATTCGTTGGAGTTATTTTTTGGGATGAAATTGAGCTTTCAACCAAGCAGAATTAAAATATTTGTTTGTTTATTTCAGGAACAGGATTGTTTGGTAAAAAATTGTTCAGAATTGTGATGAAGTAATTATTTAACTACATTCGACATCTGAGATTAAGAGAATATCCCTATAAGTCGAAGAAAGAAATTACATGGAAGAAAATTCATTACTTTCAGTGTCTCATTCCATTAATATGAAACACAATACATTTATTACATTTTAATACAATAAATGTTTATTTCTTTTTAAAAATTTTCATATATATTCAAATATAAATGTCTTTTAGCTTACTGTTTTATATTTCGCACAAGATCATTTAGTAATTTGATTTTATAGAAAATTTTCTCAATGACGTTATTTATTTTGTCATCTGTTTTGAATTTACTTTTAATGGTCCTCAGATGGGAATGCTTCTGCAAAAACTAATTAATCAATTCAAAATTGCTGTCAAAAATAAAAAAGATATTGTCATTTAAAACGATAGAAAGCTTACATATTAATTAACACCAACAGATAAATTATATAATATTCTTCCTGGGGCTTTTTTTTTTTAGAAAATATTTTCCGCCGGATGAATATCTCTAAAGAATCACCGAAATAATTTTAAATCCCTATTTTTAGTGTACAAAATTAATTTCGACTACAAAATTTTGAAAATTAGCTTTAAAACTTGCTCCATAAAAAAGCGACTAACAGTTAAGGAAAAAGATTTTTATCGTATAAATATAAAATAATATAAACTAGGAAAATTTGGAATCTATCCATGTGAAAATGGTTTTAATTTAGACCAGTATGATATTTGTAATTATAAGGTTGATTTATAATTCAAAATGGACACTTTTTGGGATACATTTTTCAGCTAAGAATGTTGAAAAATTTTGAAACTGAAATTTAATAAATAGAAAAACTAATTAAATATTAAATCCAATTATATATGTATTCTATACAGTAAATAAAATCTTCGTCCCATCCATTTTTGTTTAATTTTACTGATTTAACTTTTATTAAAAATATTCAGCTA
The DNA here is from genome assembly GCA_037975125.1 of Latrodectus hesperus. NCBI lineage: Eukaryota > Metazoa > Arthropoda > Arachnida > Araneae > Theridiidae > Latrodectus > Latrodectus hesperus. Next base: position 62,154,032 of record CM075852.1, read on the forward strand.
TAACTAGCTGAAAAATATTCACAAAAATAACAACTGAAGTTTATGATTTAAAGCTTGTAACTGTTTCTATTAATAATAGTGTGACTTTAAATCAAGTTATTTTAAATATTTTGTGAAGAAAACTACACTTAAATGTAAAAACAGAATAGCTTCCATCTATAATTAAACACATAAGATTATTTATTTCATTATTATAAATGAAATATCGCATAGAAAATGATATTATTATTACTAACATTTTTATAATTATTAATCAAAGTTCTTAATGTGTGAGCCCTAGTTTAATTTATTTAAAAACAAGTATTTCCTCCATTATTAGATTTTGTTAACCTTGTTTTGTTATTTTTAAATTTAAATATAGAAATTCTATAACAATCCATAGTTAATAGTAAGACATTTATCACTTTTAAATTGAAATCTTCACATTTATTTAAAAAAATGTATTTTGTAATATTTTTCTAATTATATGCCACTGTATTCGTGAGTAAAAGACGTTGGAAAATTTTATTCACTAAATGAAATGAAAAACTATTAATAGTCAATGTTGGTAATATTGGAATATTGATGAAATTATATTTCCTATATTGCACCTTATTTGTTTTGTCTGCTATTGAAACACGTTTCCAAGAATTTCATGAAGAATTCACATTGAAATCGCTCACAAAACAATGATAAAAATATTTTTTCTTAGTTTTCATATACATTAAAACAGTTACCGGTAAATTGATGCTCAAATGCTTCACAACTTGGGAAAATTCAAATGCTTCGGGACTCTCCTAACATGGATTCAAAAATATAGAATGCAACATTTTGGCAGCTAAAGAGTTAAATGAGCCAGAGAGTTCCAAGACTTGAGCTTGAAAGGAATTTACAACGAATCGTGACCTATGTGGGATATACAGCTATTTGCGTAAGAGGATATTAACAAAGAGTAAATTTAATTCCATTTTTTACTGTCCAAATATTAATTGAAATTAATAATATGTAATGATTAAATCTAAGGAAGTATATTGGAACATATATTTTTGATATTAATGAAATAAACATTAATATATTTACGATAAAATATAATTAATAAAATAATTTGAATAATGATTTGAAAATATAATTAACAAAGTCAGAAATTTCTTTTCAAAGCTAAATCAACCATCATGAAACAATTACAACTTAAAAGATACATATTTTATATTTAATTGAAAGTATTATTTTATTTGATTATATCATAAAATTTATTTCACTAAATTGGAAAAATTAAATTCATATTTGTTAGCAATGAAACGGATACGCTATGAGCCATTATACCAGCAGTCTTCATTGTACCTAAGCCCTGATTTGGGCTCTATCAGTTAGGTAGAAGCAACCGGGTGCAGTATTCATGATTTTGAAGCAGGGACCATGAAGAAGACTCCCGGTAACTGGCCTACCAACCCCAGACGTATCATTTCACTTGGGGGACTTTGCGACTATGCCTAGTTTTAACGTAACCCAGCCACATTTAGTGAACACGATGGATCTTCAATTAAGCTGGGTTTCGAACTCACTACCTTCTAATAATGAGAAAGACGCCCTAACCAACTAGGTTAACGCTGCTTTCGCTAGAAGCCGTGGTAGCCTAGTGGTTATTGCATCGGCATTTCGTCTGGAAGGCCTGGGTTCGATTCCCAATGCCGCCAAAGACCCACCGAGCACATGCGATATACGTGCTCGTTAAATCTGTGGAAACGCGAAATTCCTGTGATCGATCATTGAGCAGTTACCATGGGTATAATGGTCTGGAGAAAATTGACTCCATCTCCAGATCAAAGTCAAAATTGAGGGAGTGGATCCTCTATCGGAGGAGTCTTAAAGAAAAGCATTGAGCAGTTACCATGGGTATAATGGTGTGGAGAAAATTTTTTCCATCTCCAGATCAAAGTCAAAATTGAGAGAGTGGATCTTCTATCGGAGGAGTCTTAAAGAGAAGCATTGAGCAGTTACCATGGATATAATGGTCTGGAGAAAACTTTCTCCATCTCCAGATCAAAGTCAAAATTGAGAGAGTGGATCTTCTATCGGAGGAGTCTTAAAGAAAAGCATTGAGCAGTTACCATGGGTATAATGGCCTGGAGAAAATTTTCTCCATCTCTAGATCAAAGTCAAAATTGAGGGAGTGGATCCTCTATCGGAGGAGTCTTAAAGAAAAGACGTACTAGGCGCAAATTATTAATTTATTTGGTGAGTTGAATTGTACCATCTTATTTTAATTTTTGCTTAATATAATTAAAGCCTGCTTGCATTGATATTTGGCTAAAAAGTATATTTACATACACTCGAACTCAAAAGGTAAATATATTAAAAGTTAAAGGAGTAAAAATGAGTTAATTTTAAAGTTAAAGTTATTTTTTAAAAATCATTTTTGGAAATATATTTATAAAGTGAACTCACCTGAGACCTCGGGAGAGGAGCCAGTTTCTGTTGCAATAGTTGTATGTTTAGCTCAATGATATCGATAATAATAAATGATAAAGAGGATAATAAATGCTGAGTTAAAAAAAAATTACGTACAGTGACACAACGAGGTGAACTTAACATGTTTTTGAAAGAGAGAAATATCTGAATTTTGTTCTTTATACATATGAACCTTATTAGCAAAAAGTGTCATATATTGGATATTAGATTTTTTGACAAAATAAAAATTTTAAATACGAGAGTATTTTATAATAGTTTGATACAATAATATGCTTTTATTAAGCTTTCGCACAATGAAAAATGATTTTTTTCCTAACAAATAGATATCCAAAGTGTGTAAAAGGATTAGTTAACATGTAATATTTCAAAAGTAGTATTCAGCGAGAATTTATTGGATGTTATTTCTTAAGATTTATATCTTTCTACGTCTTTACTTAGATTCTCTTTCCTGGGAATTCGCAAAAATAGTCCTTTATTACCCCTCCCATTGATCAAATAAATATCGCAAGATAAATATGATCATAAACAATATATTACAAAGCGATCCCCAAATAAAACCATATAATATATAATAATTTATGAAGATTGCGAGTATACAATCATTGATCGCAATAAAATAGAATAATTAATTCTGAATTTTCTAGTCTGTTACTTTTTAAAAGATGATATGGTTTTAACGAAAATAAAATATTTCTCAAGAAGTTTTGGTGTACATTCTTGTGGGGACAATATAATATTTACTATTGTTTTGTGTGTTCATAAAGAATATTTCAAATTCATAAAGAATTTGTCTTCATAAAGAATATATATTCAATGTCTTCATAAATGAATATTTTTAACTAAGAGTTCTCTAAAGTATAATTACAACTGCGTTGCTTCTTAATGACAATTAGTATCGGTATACCCTAATAACAAAAACGTAATTTGAATAATAAAATATATATTGTCAGTTAAAACCGTGCTAATACCTAAGTACTTATTTATTTTCATGATTATATATTCAATATCAACTGTACATAAGAATAAATGCTGAGAGATGTACAAAGTTTGATTTTTCACATTGTGAGTATTTATATTGAAAATTAAAAATGTATTTGTGATAGTATATTCATTGAGATATTTATTGAATTTTCAATGTTTCTTGAAAATTATTTTGTGTATTATAAGCAAAAATACTAAAATGTATAACTTTAATTCAACACACATAACTTTAACTCAACACACTATACTTAAGATTATACATAATAAAAATGTATAACCTTAAGTATAGTGTGTTGAGAATTAATCTGAATATATTAACTATATGATTTGAATAAATGTAATATCACTCAATATATATGTACACAATATTTTTATATTTTAAATAAATTTTACATAAATTAATATCTATTAATTATAAAACCTTTTATTTAGAAATAAAAACATCTAACTGAAAGTTACTATTATCATAATTGTAATATAAGGTTATTAAGTTAAATTTGTTAATATTGTCAATATTTAAGATTAAGGTCATTTGTGTCAGGTGCAAAATAAATGAAAATATTTGAAAACATATAAATTAAGACTATTTAGTAGTTTAAAATATTTTAAAAATCACATTTTTTTTATATTTTATACACTATATTTCAAATTACTCTGACTTCAGTTATCAATAAGAATGAAGTTTTTAGCGACACGATAGATATACAAGTCAATAAATAAATTTTACACGAATATATAATGAATTTGTATAAATCATTATTTTATTTAAAAATAATTATTAGAATTAAAGATTTCTGAAAGAGTAGAATTTATTAGAAGAATTTACGGGAGTAATAATTTTAAATTTTTCAGAAAAAATTACTTCCTAATACTCAAGTATTTTGAATATTTTCCCTTTTAACTCGAAAATATTGTCCAATCTGTGAGAAAAATCTCTCCAGAAGGCAATTTGTTGCGATTATATCTATACTTAACAACAGCTGCTTATGGTAAGATTATCTACTATGCAGTATCAAAACATTCAATAAGGCTCACTGTACATTGATTAAAGGACTTTGTTCTTCAGAGTATTTAATATCGAACTGAGTTTCAAGTCACGATTGAATAAAATAAACTGCATGTTAAGCTTCTATTTTCTATATACATTGATTTCCAAAGCGAGTGCTTGGAAATTTTAAGATTTTTTAACCTACGAATACGGCTGATGAATTTTTTTCTAAAGGCAAAATATTTAAAATGCTTTGAAATGTCTTATAATAACTTTCACCTGTGTGGATATTCTCTATGTGTAACATAATTAATTTACGCCACAAGACCTCCCTGTTTCAAGCGCAAAAAGAGCTTTACCAGTGTAAATGGACGCTGCTGGAAAATTTAGGATTCTAAGATGTTTTTAATCAATCACTTTGGGAATAGTTGGACGGAAGAGGTGATTCAGAAAATGCTACGTTTGTTGCCAACTCGTCAGATTTTTAAAAATAATTAGAGTGTAGGTAACAAAAATAGCGATAAATTATGCCTCATTTTTACGACAGTTCTTTTTTGGAATGGAAGGACCCATGTTTCGATAACTGTACTTTTTTCACTCTTTTTAAGATAGTGATGGAGTTCATTTCTGATTTTGGCAAACATGTCTGAAATTGATTGTTAAAAATTTTCCGGAATTTTTTCCGTGTAACACTTTTTCGGTGCTAGCAGGTTAACCCTCCTTTCTTCAGTTAAAAAGTCCACAGATTCGATTCACCGTTGAATGTTTGTAGTGATTTGGAACCCATTTTTAACTGTAGGTTCCGAATGAATAACCCAATTTTTTCAAAATGTAACCAAAGAACAATAAATAAAACCAAACCCTATTTGCGAACTGAGGCTTAGATCAAAAGAACGTATTTCCAGATGGGTTATGCAACGCTTGATACTAATGTTTTATTAGCTCTCTTTATAATATTTAATTATTGAGATACTACATATAAAATATCTATCCTAAAGAGCATTTCACTATTCATGTTAAAAAAGGTATATCCTAATTTCAATCAGCAGCTAAGCTATGTGTACTAAGTGCTATTAAAATGCTCTAACAGATTTGAGTTGTAGTTTTTTCGCGGTAAAAACATTCTGATGTTACAGGATGACTATGAATTCGTTAAGCAGCATCATTATATTCCACAACTAAACTGCATAAGTGAATTTGGGCCTGCCATCACAATCGGGCATTTTGAAGTCATAAAATGTTCTTTAATTGCGGTATTCTTAGGTAGTTTTAATTTTATATAAGCCTTATCTAACCATTATTGTTAGCCATTATTAAATAGTATTAAGTCAAATTTATTAAATTAAAATACTAAATAATTTATTTCTAAATGGTAGATAACACTTTATATAGTACCCTTTAATAACAAATTATGATTGTACATATACATGAATGTATTAGAATGAAGCATATTGTAAACATATATGTCAACAAATTTCCAATTATAATTAGTTATTTATAACTATATTTTAAAAATTCTTTAACATATTATTACTAATGTAGGAATAATTCTTGAATAAAATTTTATTTAAAATTAAACTTAAACAAAACAAGCACTTTCAGCATAAAATTAAAAAAAGGAACTTTTTTTTACCTAATATTGACTTTTATTGTTAAAAAAAACTTCATAATATAAAAGTTTAACAAATGCTAAATAAAATTGAAGTCAATAAGTAATATAATTCAAATATTCTTCAGAAAGTGAATAATCTAAACACAGAAATATTAGATAAATACACAGTGAAATATAATTTTTATAATTATTTTGATGTGATTATAATGTATAACAAGTCTGTAAAATAATCAGTGAATTAAACGGAACTAATAAATCAAAAATATTCATTCTGAAAATTATTTTTCTACTGCAAGCTTACATTAAATATCGATGCTTAAATACCTATTAAGGAAAGGATTCATTTTAATAACTGTCATAAAAACCTTTTAATTTCAACTGTAGTTATTGTCAGATAACTTTAATTACATTTTAATTACTAATTCATATTAGAAAGTAATCATCAAGAAATATCTCCTCAAGAAATATCCAGGTAGTTTTAATAATTGCTTTTTTACGTTCGTAAATAATTTTAATTACAAAAAAATAACTACTAATTGAAATATTTCTTATAAATTAAGAGTGAAAACTGTTTCAGTAAATCAAATTTCAAGCTAATACTTAAAGAAATTAATACTAATTAGTTCGTAATTACCTCCTTATTAATAATTCTTACGTCCTTTTTTTAAACTGTTTTTGGTAAATGCTTTTTTAAATCATGTTAATGAACGTAAAATGTTATTTTCCGATTAATCATTTTAATTAATATTCATGCATAAAACTGACACCGAAAAAGTATTTTCATAACTTTTTTTAATTGTAGACATAGTTTTTCTGAAATAACCTACAAATTGTATTTTAAAATTGAAGTAAATTTTTAATTGTAATGAATTTTTAAATTTACTTTAAATTGAACACCCCAACATCTATGCAAAAATTGACTGTAGAGAGACAAATTCTAAAAGGATTTAACTATATCAAATATATAGTATATTTAGTCTGTTTGTGCAGCATTTATGATAAACTAACTACAAAATCCCAATAGTTTTTGAATTGGTTGATAATATCAGCTCTCTCTCTCTCTCTCACACACACACAGACACACACCATGTATATATCTCCATGTATATATATATATATATATATATATATATATATATATATATATATATATATATATATTATATATACATGGAGAGAAAGAGACATAGATAGATATATGTGTGTGTCTGTGTGTGTGTGAGAGAGAGAGAGAGGCTGATATTATTATTAATTAAAGCAAATATATATATATATATATATATATATATAATATATATATATATATATATATATATATATATATATATATATATATATATATATATATATATATATATATATATATATATATATATATATATATATATATATATATATATATATATATATATATATATATATATATTTGCTTTAATTAAATGTATAAAAGAAGTGCTTTGGAGTTGTACAGTTCTCTTAAGAAGTTTAACTAACTGCAAAAAAAAAGGCTTAACAATTATTTTAATAAAAAATGTCCGAGAAACATTGCTACCGTAAATGAAGCAAATACATATAACTCATTCGTATACCTCACAATTTTAATATAAGATATTTTTAGCATGTGGATTATAATTAATCTAACGGTAAAATATTATTTCACTTCTAAACAAAACATTTTTATATTTCTTTGATGTTCTGTGTTCAACAATATACAATACTCACAATATATGAAAACATGTAACATTTGCTATATTTACATTAATGAGACACGTACAGTCTCATTAATATAAAACAGATTTCTTCAAATTTTATAAAATTTTAATTGCAGATAGTTATTTAATAAATATTTAAATAAATATTTAAAAAAAATTTATTTCCAAATATTCCGAAATAGAATAAACATTTTTTCATTTTGAATCCTTTATTAAGATATCTTTTAACCAACGCATAACAGCCCCTTTTTAAATAAAATGTTATTTTAACATATTTGATAAATGCTTAAAAAAACTGCTTCCCCCAAACCTACTTAATCAAAGTCACTAGACAGAATAAGGAAAAATATAACACGGTTGGAGTGTAGCTGAAAAATTCATGCTTTTAAACCACAAAATTTTACAGTTGCATTATTCAACCTATAACAGCATGTATATGACGCTCTTGAGTCTTAATCATAATTACGTGAAATGTTTTCTCGGTCAATGTGTTTTCTTAAAGTAAACAGAAATCCCAGCAAACTGACTAAAAGATTTATTTCAGTTAGCCAAAACAAATAAAAAGCATAGAAACAGTTAACAAGATATAAGACTCGTTTTGAAATAAATTAAAAAATATTCTTCAGATTGAGTAGACAATAATCAAACGAGAGTTTATGTTTCGAATTTTTAAAATCATATTTAAGTAATTTTAGGAAGATTTTATAGATTTCTCTATTTTAAGTCACTCGATTTTGTATAATACATGTACAAGAAACTTCAAAATATTTATTCTGATTTTTATTCGTATGCGATATTTGATTCATTTCTTTTTCCTATACATAGATCTGCTTATTGTTTTAGGGTTTGACAAATATAATTATGTTTTAAATTTTAAAAAACAAGCCACTCTTACATAAAATCTTAAATAAAAAGAAGAATGTCTGAAAACATTTATTTTATGCATATTAATATCACAATAAAGTCTTTTATTAAAAAATGTTATAAATCAATTATCTCTTTACAAACTTTTTATATAACAATCATTTTGCAGATGGTTTTTATAAAAGTTTTTAGTAACTCCTTCCTGTTTGCTGATTTTGAGTACTTATTAATTGCTAATAATAAAATATTAATTATTGTCACCACTATTAAATACTATTTTAACTATCTAATGAATTTTTTTAATAATTTACTGTCAGATAGCACTTTTTAAATTTTTTTCCACGGCAAATGTAAAAGCTACAAATTTTAAAGCATGTGAATAACTAAACTGCTATAAATCTTTCAATAAAATATAATAACATATTTTAAGAACTTAAGTCTATCAACACCATAATTAATAGTTAGAATCAAGTAATTGTTATGACACTGAAAGTTTAACAAACTAAATTTATAATTGTTTTACAAAACAAATTCTTATGTAGAGAGCTAGGTGCTAGGCAGAGATAGAGATCAAAACATCAGACATCAGAGACCCCAAAATCAAAACATACTATGATTACAAACTTAACTCTTTTTGTTTGATTTTTTATTTAGAAAACCGAGTCTTGATCAATCAACATTTAATATTTTATTTCATAATTTTGCGTTTGAACCAGGAATTTGAGAAATGAAAGGTAGAAACAACACAATAATTATAACAGTGTCTTGGTTTCACTTATTTTATTATAATGAACTAATTTCAATAATGGAAAATTAATTTCAATAATATTTAATACCATGTTGCAGATAGCTTAGTATCTAAAATCTGTTACATGGCCTTTGAACAGCCTCTACATTATACGAGCACGTTTAATACAAAAGTGACGTTTAATACTTATGGGTTCCATGAGAGGAAAATCAAAATCTTCCTAATAAACATCCTGACAATTGTGCAGTTAGATGACGGAAGCACAATAACAGTATTTCATTATTCAACAGCTGATGTGATCAAACCTAGATCTTCCATCTTGATAAGTGAAGTTCTACCAAAAAGCCACGACAACCTAAGTTGATAGTATACTTGAATTTTGGATTAAAAGCTTAATACACCAAGGAATGCTAAAAGCAAAATTCTTAGAACTGATTTAAGATTCTTATTATAAATTTGTGTAAGTAAAAGTATATGTGTAAGTAAAAGTATTGTGTAAGTAAAAGTATATATAAATAAAAATGTTTATATAATATGAGAAAGTACTTAGACAATTTCACAATTTATATTTGTAAAAGAATTTTCTAATGATCAAGAATTTGAAAACAGTCTCGATCATCCACCTTCTTTAAAATTAAAAAAAGTTTAAAAGCTGCTAATGCTCTATCATTAATCCAGTTTTAGTGCTCTATAAGAATAGTTATGGTTAGAATAGGAAAATAGTTTCGTTATGTTAATAATAATAAAAAGTGTTGAATAGATGGGAAAAAAAGGATAAAAAACATCCAAATTAATTGATACAAAGGTACAACACTTAATTCAACCAGAAATTTGCTGGTAATTTTATCGACAAATAATGAACAACTTATATATATTAATAAAAATTATAATACGCAAATTTCATTATATTAATTTTATAAAAGTAAAATTAGTAAGCATATAATCAATGTTTCCAAATTTAATTATTAAAGTGAATGAAAAATTATCTTGCTACCTTCAGACGCATTTAATAATGTATTGTGTAGCAAAACAAAAATGAATAAATTAATAATTTTAAATTTAATAGATTTAATAGAATTACATTTTATGCATATATAAGGTAAAAATATTAAATTTTAAATGTTTTGATTATAGAATAGATAAATACATTTCGGGTAAAATAAAATTATAATTTTATCTTTTCTAAAATAAAATTAAGATATCTACAATAACTTATATGAGTTAGAAAACATATTATAACCTATTAATGTATATTAATAAGCAGATTATTGTAAATAAAATATTTGACTATATTTGCGTGAAATAATAAAACCTGGTATTTTAAATCTTAATTTTTTTGAACTCGTAGACATCAATTTCAACAAAGTATAATTTAATTATCATAAAAGGATTAGTTTGTTACGAAGCTTAACTTAGCTTGAAATAAATCAAAATCGTTTTTGAAAGCAAATAAAGATTACAATAATCGAAATCGAAAAAAAAATCATTAATTTCTTATTCATTCGCATGATATCGAAGTTAAATAGTTACTAAAATAGTTTCTTTTAATCGTAAAGTAATTGGCTTATTCTCTGATTGAAGAAATTATCTGCGTATCGATAAACATATGCTTACTAATTTATCGATGCTTGATATCCATAATCTAATCTAACGTAGGAGTATATAAAGGAAAATACTAGTTGAAAAATAAAGTTTGCCATTTAAACATAATATAAAATTATCATGATATTGAAATTGATTAATTTTTGGAAAGTATTTACTTTTAGCCATTGTTATCTTAAATATATTCCTTAAATGAGATATAAATTCACTAACAGAAATATTTATCAGATATTGCTTTCTTTGTATTCTATAATTAATTAAAGAAATCATATTTCATATGCTTAAGTGACAGTACATATAACTATTACGGAACAACATTCATATTTATTTATTATAGCTTGATGAAATAACTTAAAAGCAATGGATAACTATTTAAGATATATTAAATGGAAAATTATTTAAATATTAAATAATAATTAATATTAAAACAAATACAGGATACATATTGTTAAGACAGCAATAAAAGTGTATACTGTATTACTGGATAATTTCTTATCATTCTAAAATTATTAATTTTATCATAACTAATTTTAAAATTACACAATTGTAGAATTGTACGATATTTAAGAATATTATTACTAGGATAATGAAATGCAGTAGTTATCATACAATGTATTTTCTAATCGTTTCTGAATACCAAAAATTTTAAGAATATAAATTAAAAAAATGATGACATCATGATACAAGATTAGAATAACTGTAAAGAACAAAAATATATAAATGTTCTCTGTCATCAATTTTTCCATTTATTCTACTTGAAAATAAGAAGTGTATTTGGATGTTTGGTTCTATCGATCACCTTAAAATGCAATTATTTATCATGTGGAAAAGAGATTACTTTTAATTTATTTTTCAGCAAATGAGTTTTAACGTAAAAAATATATCTGTGTCAAATAATCAAAAAATTCTGTACAACCTTATTTGTTACTGTACACTTTGTTCATTACTTTAAACTTCTGTCTTAAGTAAACAACCCTCAATATAAGATAATTAAGTTCTTCGCTTGAAAATTAAAAAAGAAAAAATCCCCTACCCACAATTCATTGCCATGGATTTTGTTTCAGATTTAAGAACAGTTGTAATGGTAATTTTCAATCCTCAGTATATCTAAGTATCTATATAAAATTTTACATTACTTATAAATTACACAAATTGATGTGTTATTTGCACTAAACTCAAAAATGTCAAAGGATTAAAAAGTGATACATTTGTCACATGTATGCAATAATTACTTGAGTTAGAGTAAGGCTTGTTTCATCATCAAAAAATGAATAATCTTCTCTAATATTGCCATTATGTTCTTACACAAAAAGAACAATAGTTTATTTCGGAATAAATTTTATTTGTCACTTTCAGGAGGATAAATGACAGCGATATAAATATATTTTTTGGGGAGAATGGTTTATTTTCCTAGTGTTACTGCGTGTACGAAACAGTATATTTATGAATTTTAATAGTTTATTTTCAGATAAAAACAGCTTTCTGAGTAGTAACGTTTTCACTCAAAATAGTACAAGATATTTTTTGTAATTTATATGTTGTAATTATTTATTTAAGATGTTTTTGCCAGTAATTATTTGCATTACATTTACTTGCGAGTACACTTGAAATATTCTTTACTAAATAAATATTTACTAGATAGTTAATATTTGAAACAAATAAGAATTAAATACAGTTAGAACATTATGGAGAAATTTTTTTTAAATATCTTTATTTGAAACTTTTCATTGTATTCAAATTGTTGAATTAAAAATATTGAATTGAATTTAAGATATTGAGTTAACAGTGTGTGTGTGTGTGTGTTGTGTTTCACTAAATTTATAAATATTCCTCTCAGCAGGATTAGGTGTTCAGTTTCTGTTTTGCATACTATATTCTACAGATCAACTCTTTTTTATGCTTTGAATAATAATTTGTATCTAAATTATATTATTTTTTAAGCAAGCTATGATTATATAGTGCAATATTAACAATATTAAAAATATTTTATATATAATTTTAATAACGAAAATAGTGTACCCATAAAACGTTATATATCATAAAATGATACGAAAATTGCTTATCCATTTATATACAGCACATTATATTTTTTGAAAACATGTTTTTAATGTTTAAACTAGAGCAGCTTCCAAGGATTTTCAAAGCTATTTGAACATAATTTGAATATAATTTTACGATAGGACTTTTCAAAAACAATAGGCTGTATTTATATTTTGCAAGAAAGAAAACCCTATCAACTTCCAAGGAACTTTTTCAGCAAATACTTATGCAAAAACCTGAAACTTTCCTCACCTCTCCCATTGCAGCTAGAATAAAACCCGGACTTCCAATTCAAAATAATGTAAGCTTACCATTGGCCCATACAATTACTATAATTATGGGAATCAGTCATCTTAGTTGTCGAAATTTATAATGAAAATATTAAACTACTGAAAGATGCCTGTAAACTATTATCGTTGTCCAAAGAAACTTAATAAATGTTTTCAATGATATGAAATTATATTATATACTTAAGTGATTATCATATAATCAAAATATAAAAAGACTGAAAGTAAATATAATAGTTTAAATACATTTTCCATAATAATTTCTACAATATATATAAATCAACTTCAAAACCTTTAAAAATTAAAATTAAATGAAAACAATTTGTGCATGGAACTTGAAAATATGTTACATGAACCATCAGAAAAAACGGTACAAAGTGAGATAGTATAACAGCGTTGTTGTTGTTGTTACTAATGATACTTGGACAAGCCAAGCTCGCTATGCCTTGACTATGCGAATTTAAGTCAATTGGGAGCGTCTTTCGTTGAATCAGAGCACCATGAAGGTGAAAGTATGACTTTTGCTCTTCAAATAGTCCGATAGATAGCAGCACCAGAGGATCTAAATTTTGGCATTGATCTGAAAGGGTAGTAAATTTCTCCAGACCATTGCACCCATGGTAACTGCTCAACGACCGACCTCAGGACTTTCGATTCCACAGATTTAACGAGCACGTATATCGCATGTACTCGGTGGGTCTTTGGCGGCATTGGGAATCGAACCCCATCCTTCCGGATGAAAGGCCGATACCCTAACCACTAAGCTACGACGGCCCTTATAACAGCGTAATCAACCATAATGACTGTCTACCACAACTAAAATGGTTATCTGATGCCAGCTGCAATCTATTCCAAAAAGATCACACTATCCAAACAAAATTCAAATGAGTAAATTAAAATGTTTATTGAACTAAGCTTAGATAAAATACAAGGTCTTAGATACATTAATTAGAATGATTTCGTCAATATGTAAATAAACTTTTCTGAAAATTAATTAGACAGTTAAAAAAGCTGTATAAATAAATTACAGACGCCTTATACGATCTCTCAAAAGATAAAGTGTAATGTGTCACTTATGTAATGACTGGAAAATGCAAGCTACAGCCTGCCTCAAGCATCCTTACTTCAACAAAACTTGAAGTATGAATGACCAAACGATAATTGTATTTTACCTTGAAGAACTATTGGAACAATGAATCATAAGACTATTATTCGGTAAGGTAATTTAAATTCTCATCATTTATTCTCATGATGCCTACAAGTAGTTTGGAATAAGTTTTGTGAAAACAATTGATTGAGCTCCCAATTTTAATATTTAGTGATAATTTGAAATTGCAAGAGATAATTAAGTTCTACGCACGAGTTGACGGCAGTAATATATTACTGTCGCAGTATCAGCATTCAATGGACTATTTTAGGGTGGTCTATTTTGATTTCACTTTTTAATTTTACTAAAGAGATTTTTCCTTCGATACAGTTATAACTTTAAATTACATTACTCGAGAAATTCACTATGTTTGTATCAGGGTGACCAATAACAAATGCTTTAACCAATCAGTCAAGTGTCCCTTTTTAATCACACAAAAACTAGAGGTTTTGTGTTCTGAATTATTAATTGAAAATCGGCGATCCATACAACTTCATACAACACTAAAAATGCTTTAATAAGATATTCAGTATATATGATGTGAATTTATGCTCAATACATTTGCGTGTCACTGGTATCTCAAAAAACATAACTCTTATCATATGTGTAGTTCCATTATTTTGACAACAATGATTATGAATATGGTAATGTGATATTTTTGGAATAATAAAAGTGAAATGTCTCGCGATCGTACCATTTACCTTCAAAAAATTTGCTCAAATATTTCAATTGTCCTTTCATATAGTTAATATATATTATAATAGTATGCTATTTATTACCACTCCTTATGATATTCGTTGGAAGAACAGCAATAAAATAATTGATTTATTAGCTTTCTAAACTTCAGATTAAAAAAGTTGAGTGAATGAAAATGAAATGTGTATATACATTACACATTTACATTTAGAGGCTTAAACATTAAAGAAAAAGTATTTAAAAGTGCTGAAGACCTTAGTAAAAAAATAACCATTTCTTCATTTTACATGCTCATTCCTGTTAGAAAAGTCCTAATAATATTTCCAATTCAAATTCATAATCCAATTCAACAGTCATGGATTTTTGGCATGTCACATTAACACAAGAAAAATAAATTGAGAAACAGCAAATTTAAAATCACGTAGCTGATATAAATAAGAAAAATCTTCAACCCATTTTGAATAAGAATATCACAAAATTTATGGTTTTCTTTGAAAATTCATTATAAATATGAATAAACGATACTAATAAATATCAAATGCAACTCTCATATATATATTATCATTTAAATGAATTTATCTTTTTATATTTAAAAAAAAGATAAATTCAGGAAATGAAAAAAAAAAAAGAATTGCAATTATTTGTGAAATTTTAATCAAACCACTTTAAATAATTTATTTGTATATGTTGCAAGAAAAAATAGCTTTGTCGTAAGTTCAAAAAAGTTGATTAAAAAGTACACGATAAATAAAAATTCAATAAAAATAAATAGTTGATCTCATTGGACAAATTAAACTGTCTAACATTTCCAAAGAAAGATTTGTGATTTTCCAAAGAAAAATTATTTGCATAATTTGCTTATTTGTATCTGATAAAGGTGGTGGAAAAGTTGAAAAAATATGTGCCGTAAATGAATCATGAAAAAATGCCATGATAACAGACAATTTCTGACAAATTCTAGTTATATTGTGATGTTTAGAATTTATTATTAAGAAACTATATTTTAAATTTAGTATATAGATCCAAGCTGATCATGTAAGACCTCACAGTAAGAAATCTCAAAGAATAATTTTTAGAGAAACCCCACTAACATTTTTTAAAAGTTTCTTTCGAATAAGGCACAATCAATTCAAAATACTAGTGTTAATTTGATCTAAAGGAGTTTCTGTCACAAATAATAATTTTAGTTGCTCTTAATCAAGAAAATAAAATAAAGAGAAAGTTTAAAATTTTTCCCTTTATCTCCAGAGGATAAAAGTACTGAAGTGTAGCACTATATCCCTTTCTACTTCCAAAGCCTCTCAGAAGTCCTACCAGAAAAGATGCGGGGCCATCACAACGCATGCGCAGCTAATCATTGTGGGTAAATCGGAATGCTTTCTGGAGTTCGGGAAGAGTGTTCTTCACTACATTCCGGGAAAAAGTTCCTGATTTGTGCGCGCATTCTCAACAGGATAATTTACACCACTTCCGTCAATTTAGTATATCGGGAATAGGAGGTAATTTGCAACAAATATTGTTTTGGTTATTTTACGCTCTATGATCTTATCCTTTTCCTTATACAATTAGTTTATGCTATAAGAAACACTTATATAAGAGAAATAAAAAAGCAAATTTTCTCATTTTTCACATGACATAAAAAATAGGTATTATTTTTCTTGTTTTACTTTATACTTTTAATTTATTCAGATAAAATACTAAAATGTTTAATATCTCTAGATCTCTTATAAATTAAAGTGTTATCACTTTTCTACTATTCTAATTTCGAATGATATTTTAGATGTCTCCAATGTTAAGGAATAATTGAATTTTATTTAATTGTCACAAATATATAATTACTTTATTCAATCTATAAATATATATATATATATATATATATATATATATATATATATATATATATATATATATATATATATATATATATATATATATATATATATATATATATATATATATATATATATATATATATATATATATATATATATATATATATATATACATATAAATTTATTATATACAGTTATAAACACTGCATTAGAAATTTATTATTTTAATTTTGCGGTGGTGAAATTTTCATGATGTAAAAATAATGTCTCGTTTAAAAGAGTTTGATATTCACGTTTCATATATTTTGAAACTAGTAAAAATGTTCCCAATTTTTTCAATAAATAAAAAATTAAATAAAATATTCATTACAGTTATCTTTTTATTACAGTTATCTTCATTCATTACAGTTATCTTTTTTTTTTAAATAATCATGTATAATATGTTTCTAATCTATTGGTAAGAATACATATTTCGTTGAAAGATTTTGTCTCCATTCAAGGAATTCGATTTTTATGTAAAACCATTTGAAAGAGAGGACTTACAAATTGCTTCTATTGTTTGCTTCTGTTAATTTTTTAAGCCTTTTATTATTTGTTTTAAATTTCATATGTACCTTAAAGGAAATTTAAATATATTTAGTACTTAAATTAGTTGAATTTGCATAGTTTTAAACTAGCCATTTATGAATTTCTTTTTAATTTTGTAAAAAGGAATTTGAGGTCATTGATGAAAAAGCATGTATAGTATTCAAACTGCCACCAAAGAACTATTCCTGTTATCATAGATTAAGAAACCTATTTCAAGTTGTTTCATGTTTTTTCATTATTACACTTGTAGTTTGCAGTATAATAAATTTTTATTGTAACACGTTTTTAAAGACAATTCTAATTTATGTAATTGATAAAAATGTGTTGTTACCTACTAAAATTTAATTCACTTGATAATATAATTTCAATAGTTCAGATAATTTTTCTATTTGTATTTAGAAGATTCTCATAAAAAGGCAATGGTTATTAAAAAGACTCTGTGCTCATGTTGCTTAAAATGGAAATTTAAAATTCAAGATATATTTCAGTGTTTATTAAGAGAGTTATAGTCAAGTTTATATTACTACTTTTATTGTTTAAATATCAAAATTTATTAAATTAACGATTTTTTAAACTTCTTTAAGAGCTATTTAATGATTATTTATAATTTTAGGATTATTTATTGATATAATAAGGATTAATTGTAATCTTAAAAAAATGTAAACACTTTTTTAAATACAAATGATAATTATAAACAAATATATTTTAAATAGAAATTTATCTACTTAACTGATATTTCATTGGAAAAAGTACATAATATTTAAAATTACACTAAATTAGTATGCAAAGTAGTTGGGGAAAAGTATTGGGTTGTTCGGAAAGTAATTTCGTTTTTCCTACATGGATCAGTTTTTTGCTGGTAAAAACCAACCACTTTATGACTGCGGAATCGTGCTACTACCAGAAAGATGGTAAAAGCTATTGGACTAGAATAGACAATGTGCAATGCAATACAACATTTATTTGCTTCACGTTTTTCATTTTCATGAAAAACGTGCAGCAAATAATTTTATAGAAATATGCAATTCTTTTGAAATGTAATTATATTACCTGAAGAAAATAAAGTATTAGGAAAAATGTAATTCATCAATAGGAATAGGAGATTATGTATACCGAAAAAAAATCTTTTAAAGCACAGTAAACATCTTTGTAGTTTTAAAAAGTTAAGAGAATTATTTAATCATCAATTACATATTTACCTTCTGGTAAGATTTATTAAACAGGTAAGCAATCATACTAACGCTTCACATAGACAAAAACCTAGAAAAACTCCCAAGTTCCCCAACGATAAATGTTCATGCAGAGAACAAAAATGCAACACCTCACTTACATTGTTCAACAGGGTTAGAAATAAAAAATATCTTTCATTCTTTGAAACTCATCTCTACCGCTAGGAAATCCAATCGTTCATTAATTGTGCTGTCCAGAAACAAGCATTAAAATTCTTATAAAATTTAAAATAATGAAAAATAAAGTTTCTCATTATCCAAATTTAGGTAGCATTAAAAATGTAGGGCTTATAAAAAATTTAATTCCAGAAAAATTTGAATTTTCGAATTTTTCGAAATCAAGTACATGGAAATAGTCTCATAACTAAATGCAGGCTAACTTTAAAATAAAATTTTCTTAATTTACATGAAATTAAAAATGACATCTAAATAAAATCAAATAATGAGTGCAGTTTTATTCAGTTTTTAAAAATTTTACACAAATTTATTAAAAATATGAATTAATACACTTAAATTAAACGTAAACATAGTTATAATTTACTCCATACGTGTATATATATATATATATATATATATATATATATATATATATATATATATATATATATATATATATATATATATATATATATATATATATATATATATATATATATATATATATGTATGTATGTATACATATATACTGCTGAGCATGATAATAATAAGAAATTTACAATATGCATTTATGCATTAATGAAGGTGAAATGATTAGAATTTCAGCGCACACGACGCACGCCTGTGTGGCCACTTCAAAGCACTATTTAAGGCTTGGAAATTTCGACGATTTCAAGTTCGGCAATTCTGTTTTTTTGTGATTTTTTCAAACAAGCGATCAATTATGCCTCGTAGAAAACAGCGATCATTTTTTGATCAAGTATCCGAGTTCGACAGGGGAAGGATAGTGGCTTACCGAGATTGTGGATTATCTTTCAGAGAAATCGATAGTCGGGTTAGACGAAACCAAACAACTGTAATGCGGATATGTGATCGTTGGATGCAAGATGTGATCGACGGACCGACGTGTTCGATCACATTCACCTCGGTGTACCACTTCACGTAATGATAGCAAATTGTGTACATGGCAGTGATAGATCACTCAGCCACATCACGGACCATAATACAGCACATTCAGTCTGTAATGTATCATCCAGTGATTGCGCGTATCATTCGACAACCTTTACAGTAGAGTGGTCTGTCTGCAAGACGTCTCCGTCGCCAATGGTGCGATGAAAGAAGGATATGGACGGTAGAATGAAATTGTCTTTACTGACAAGTCACGCTTCTATCTGCAACCCCACGATGATCGCATTCGAGTCTGGAGACACCATGTAGAGAGGATGCTACGGAGGAGAGTTATGCACCGTTAAACAGGTCCTGAACCGGGTATTATGATATTGGGCGGTACTGGATATCATTCTCGCACTCCTCTAGTGCACATTATTTTTTAAACTGCCAGCCTACAACTCCGAGGAGTGGGAGCCAGTTGTCCTTCCTTAATTTCAGGGCTTCCTCACAGCCATATTTCAACAGAATAATGCACGACCACACATGACATGCATTGTCCAAGGATTCTTCATTAATCGCCATTTTGAATTGTTTCCCTGGCTGGCTCACTGGCTCTTTCACCGATAGAAAATGTGTGGTCCATGGTTGCTCAATGGTTGACCCAGATTACATTCCCAGCTGTCACACCAGATCAACTTTGGCAGCGTGTGGATGCTGCTTGGTTTGCTGTACCCTAAGAACTCATCCAAAGTCTTTTTGAATCAATGCGGAGGCGTGTAGCAGCGGTGATCTTCAAAAATAGCTGCCACTCTGTCCACTGATTTTGGCAAGAACCACACTTCACATAAATCTATAAATTTAATCATTTGATACTTGGTCAATATTTTATCTACAAAATAAGTTTTGTTTTGATATATCTTGTTTTCTTGGTGTTGCAATTTGGGTTGGTTGCCAATAATGTGTGTATATATATGTGTGTGTGTGTGTAAGTAAAGACATTGTAATATTATTCTAAAATAATTTATAGTTTTGATAATCAATAAACAATATATTTTAATATTATTTAAATATTGAGTTTGCAGTTTTATTAAAAAAACATTTTCATAATATTCTTATGATATTAGGGATTTTAGGACAAAAATAAATGACAACTTAGTAATGTAGTTAGAAATAAAATTTTACAGCATAACAACTAGTCAATAACACATCTGTACTCTATGCTGGAGATTAATACTTATATATTTATGTAGCTTATATATACATGATGACACTAAATTAATATTAAATTAATACTTTATTGATATAAATAATATTTCAATAGACACGGAGATGATTCGTAGCTACGCTTATTCCAAATTTAAAAATTATTTTTCAACTAAGTAATTTTTATACATTTTGATAAAACTAGTCTTAAAATTAAGCAATATTCAACTTTGTGAATCATGTAGTTTTGCATATTTTTTTATTTATTTGAAGAATTTCGAATTCTGCTGTCATTTTTAAAATACACAATATTGAAAGCCCACGTTTCCGTTAAGCATATTTTACATAGCCGCTTATTAAAACTATTTGTCTTTCGGTAATGAAATTCCATTTTGAATGAAATATGATTCAAATTCTGAATTCAATATTACAAGTTGTATATTGGGAGACTTTAAAATGTAACAATTTGTAACGCTGCCAATTAGTAACATATTTCAAAGCTATTGCAATCACTGATCTTAAAAATCAGAATCTATAGTTCCAGAAATAAGACATATATTCCTTTAATGTACTTTAATAAATATATTCAAGCATTTAATGCCTTCAATAATCTTTTAAAATAACTCCGAAATAATTGTCGTTCGGAAATGTAGAAATAACGATACAAAATGGAACTTTATTTTTAAGTCAAGGTATAGAATTGTTTTGCCGAATCTGGTTCTATTCATTTTCATACATTCTTGATATATTGGGTTTTAATAAAATATATATATGCAAAAGAGTGTTATAATTAAATATTGTCAAACTTATTCATTCTTATGTATTCACCCAATATAAAGAAATATAAAAATAGTTGTCTCCCGATTTCACATTCGTATATATTTTGTGTATTACATGCATATATATTACATTCATATTCATGTAATCATTACTAAATAATAAAAACTTCTAAATTTAGTGAATCTAAAATATCTATAAGTCTTATGAATATCCAAGAATAAATTTCTGTTAAAATATTACACATTTATTCATAATAAATCCAAAATTTTGGTACTAATTACAATGTTTTAATACTTCAAATGTGTGTGCTGAAATTGATTGTTAAAATATTAAATTAATATAATGTTTTGTATTACAAACATGAAATGTTTTAAAGTATAGCTGTTACAACCATATACTATAGCATACAATATTGCAACATGATTCTCTCTTTCGAGGCATTTTAATTAATAACATGAATGCTGTACTTTCATTGCTTGGTTCGAATATGGGTACATTTAAAAATAATTTGATATCATTTTAATTATAAATCTCTTTATTTG
This sequence comes from Latrodectus hesperus, assembly GCA_037975125.1. Taxonomy (NCBI): domain Eukaryota; kingdom Metazoa; phylum Arthropoda; class Arachnida; order Araneae; family Theridiidae; genus Latrodectus; species Latrodectus hesperus. The sequence continues at coordinate 62,176,378 of CM075852.1, forward strand.
TAAAAATTGATTTCATGAGTTAGAGTTGATTTCTTGTATAAGAGTTATTTCATACGTAAAGTTGATTTCATTTCAAGTTGTGGTCATTTTTTGACTAGATAATAGATATTTGATAAATGACTTCATCTGAAATCCACATCATAAAAAGTTATTTACTATAATGCCTCAGTTATCGTTTGCTTTATATGTACACTGAATAATTTTAGTTTTCTTAATATCAAATATTTTTCTTTAAAAATAAAAGAAATAAAATTAAAAACATAGTTACCAAACAGAAGATGACTGAGAAATAATTTTATTAAGTTGAATATTTACAAGTATTACTTTACATTTACTTACTACATTACATTTTATATTTTACTAGTATTTGTGTTTTACAATAACTAAACATACTTTATAATAAACACTTGGTATTAGAACAAAAAACATTATTTTTTGTTTGTTTATATCTATTTCTTTCTACTGTTGCCAATTCACATTTTGATAGAAAATGAAAACGATATTTTTGTTGCATTAATTTAATGTCGTAAATTTAAATTATAATTTTATGTTATCGTTATTAGATAAAATTGCTAATACTTAGATATTTTAAAAAATAATAATAAATTAAACACATTTTGACTCCTACAGTATCATTCACCGACCTTCGGATGGTTATTATTTGGTTATCACTGACCTTCGGATGTTCATAGATAACAGCAAATATTAATATTGAAAAATCGGGAATCTTGAAAACATCCAAGCATCCTTTTCCAGAGAGTTGTAAGAAAAAGGAACACAGATACAGCATTATTCTGTACATACTCTGGAATAAAATGTTTTCAAAATTTTAATTCACTTCATGAAATTTCATGAATCCTGGTATTTGGAAGACATGTTTTCCTTTTAACTGCAAGAAATACTTTTATAATTTTTTGCATCATATAACACTTTTTGTATAAATATATATAATTACATAACTCAATTATAAAAATCATAAAACTGTTAATGTTTCCGAATTCAGGTAGCAATAAGACAAATTCTCAATTTGTCAATAGTTTATTATCTCTTCAAATACACTTAAAGAACATCAAAAATAATTCTTAATATCTATTTTTTTCTAGCCATTTGGTAAAATACGAAAAACGTGTTTCCATAAGCCTTTTTTTCAATTCCTTGCAAAGAAAAAAGCTGAAATAATCAGCGTTTCACAAATATCAGTACATTAAGTTTCTTTGTATTTATGAACTTTCGATTGTAACCATGTAATTTTTTCTTACGTTAAATAGGTTTTAAATATTCTATTCTCTTATTTTCTAATTTTTAACATCTCTTTTCTTTTAACAATCCTTTCAAATTGTACTAACAATATGAGTTAAATTTTGATCACCATCTGAGTTAACTCATACTTCCTTGGTCTTATCTAGTTTTATTCCAATTTAGATAAGGTAAGGAATTTTATAAAATTGCCAAGCGTGATCACACCAGAGTAAAAGGATCAGTTTTGAGGATACATTCATATTTCACAGATTTTTAAAATCCCATAACGGATTCATATTTATTTGACTCCAAAATAATATTTCTATCCAACAAAAGGTTAATTTTGTAGATAGAAAATTTCAATAAGAATAATTTTCTAGTTTTTGATTTTAGTTATTTTTCATATTTTGAAAATTTGATATACTCTTTTATTAAAATGTATTAATCTGAAGCCTTGAACAGTCACCCGACGAAATTCTAATATATAATCTAATTAGTTTTGACGCAGAATAATTAGTCCCCAACAGCCGTTAGACATTGAACAGTTTTACTCTCTATTGCTTAGTATGCTTTTCAGTAGAATATTTCATAGATACTGTGAGCACTGTATTCTCACGTCATAAGAGAAAAAAATCTAGAAATATTTGAAGCACTTATTATAACATTTGTGCAATCAAGAGACTGAAAAACACATAACCAATCTCCCGCAATTCAACACCGATTAAGATTAAACCCTGGTTGTTCTACACAAATGTCTCTTAAAGGCGGTGAGCCATTTCTGAATTGCTGCACATCGGATAATTGATCAACTTTCGTTTTACAACTATTACTATTTGACATTCATCATTGATTATTTTTGTTATAAATTTTTTTACAATGTGGAAGTAATGCACATAGGACAGATTGATACTCACAGGAAAATTTAGAGCAAAAATGTTTCACAGAGAAAACAGTCTTGAAGTTAAAACACACACAGAAAAAAGTGAAATTACGTGAAATTTATAATAGGAAGAAAATATAGTGATATACAAATAGCTAGTTCTTTCAAATGTAAAATGTTCATGTAAAATAGTAATCTAAGACAGGCAGTAGTAGTAACAAATATATTCTACTAAAATAAATAATTTGTAAGAAAGTTTCTCATATACAAATTCCATATGAACTTCGGTACCTGATAAAAAGTTACTGTGATACCGCTCATAAGAAGAAGAAGAAATGTTTACCAGTATACATTTATGACTTTAAAAGAAATCGAAACATAACTTATTTTGATTACAGCTTGTGGCTATTGAGATACCATAACTGCCCACAAAATATCGAATATATGTGTTCAGTACAGTCATACGAGTCAATTTTAGCGGTCAGTTGTCACTAACAGCTGAGAGGATTCGTATGTAACACGCATTGTCTCCTTTATGGGACATGAAGCCATGTTACGAGGCTTGAATTAAGAAATAGGATCATTATTGAAATAACAAGTATCTGTACAAACAGTTCGATGTTACTTGAGAACACATAGAGTGTAAACTTGGGAACTTTAACTTCGGCTACTCTTTTTGCTGTATCACAGTAAAGAAGCGCTTTCAGTGGTGTACTCTACAATAAAACTGGAAGAATAAATGGCATGACATCGTTTTGCATATCAGTACCAGTTCTTTCTTAAAGATCATATTAATTCCATGCATACTTGTTGGTCCCTGATGGATGCATATTATACAGTACATTCAACATCATTTTATTGACCATCGCCTGCATTGTTGGATTGAAATGTCATTGGATAATTTCGTCATAGTTTATTCGAAATTATAGTGCTTTGAACAGTTGCCGCTACATTTCTGTTAAGTTCTACAGCTCTAGATATTTTACATAGATTTTAAGTGTGCATGAATTCGTTGAAATGCTAATCATTTACGGCATGTACTATTAATGGGTCTAACCATCCGAGTGCGGTATACCGCTTTAAGGGCCAGTGCCTGGGGTAGCAACTTTAAGAGTCAGTGCTAGGAACTTGGAATTAAATATTATTTGCAATATAAATTATTAGTCCCTTTTTATTGGAAAAGAGTTTGAAACGAGTAATCCAACTTTCGAAAACTGTGATTAATTATTTGGACTTCCACCACGGTTTTTGGTAAGATTTCTCTTACATAACAGACTGCATTCCCTTGTTGCTAGAGAAAAAAGCTCGTGTATTTTAAAAACCTTACTCAATCAGAAATACATGCAGGAAAAAGAAATGCAATATTCATTTTCCTGTAATTCATCTGTGAATAAGATTCAAACTTAGAATTCCCATTTCATATAGTGTGATTCTTCCACTTGACCACGATGAAACTTATCGAATCATTTTTTTAAAAATGCAATATTTAGACTGTGTCTAACATGAAGTCTTGTCTGTAATAGTTTATTGATTAGAGCTCTATTTAGCATCTCACGTCTTTTTTTAAGCCATGACACATTCGACTCAACGAGTTGTTTAAGCTCAATATCGAATCACAAAACAGATCCAATCTCAAATTTAATGTCAAATCCACGAAATGATAAATTGAAAATCAGAACCTTGCCCATTTAATTATCACATTAACATACTTGCTTGGATATATTTGCTTGGAGATATGCCTTCATTTTAAAGTTGTATCAAAGAAGATGAAGTAAAATTGAATTCTAAGTACGTTTAAAGAAACTTCAAAGATGGTAAATACATTTTGACATTTTTAATAATATAATGCATGGAAATCGATAAACATGAGTATTTAATTATTCAGGATGAATATCCTTCGATTTGCAGACTAATCTGCTGAGAAAACATATTAAAGTGGCATTAAACTTACCTTAAGAAATGAACATTGATTGCATTTGTAGATGTAAGTTAAACATGTGTGTAATAATTGCTTGCAGTTCTAAGAAAAGTGATGTAGAATAGATTTAGTAATAGTTGTTTGCAATGATAACGAGTTCAATTTCCTGTCGAAATTTACGTTGTTTTCTTTCATATCCAAAATGAAAATTATAGCACCGTAATTATCAAATTACTAGGAGAATATTCTCTAAAAACGTTCTTTAAAAAATATCTAATGGCTTTAAACACAAAATTCGTACATATAATTGGAAAAAATATTTTTGAGTTTACTTCATAAACAAAACTGATAATGTCAATAATTGCATTCTTTGCGAAATAACAGTGTAATTTAAATACACCCATTAAATCGAGATTTTAATAACAAATTTCTCTTAAGTATAAGGGATAAAATTATTATTGTTGCAGAATAAATGTAATCGTTAAAAAAGGCAAAATAAAAAAATAAGAAACATATTAACACAAAAAGTTTACAAAAAGATTAAAAGTGAATAATTAATCACATAAATTGTTCACGCTAAGAATCTAATTTTTCTGTGAAAAATACAACTTATATTAATCAATAAATTCTTCTAGACCCTTAAATTTTATTTTGAATTTCTATATTGACCAATAATTATTAAGCGATTAAAATTAAAATGGACATTAAAATTTAAATTTTTGATTTTAAGGGATTTTTTTTTCCTAAAACTCAATTGTTCCAAATCAAATGAATCATCAAGAAACACACAATCGCTGGAAAACTGTAAGAGGCAATATTAAAATTAAAGAAAAATTCGCTCTCACAAAAAATAAATATCTAATGTTTCTTTTACATTAGCACAAAAAGTGAAATTACTGGAAAATGTTTTTCTTCAGATAACTCATGTGTGTTTTAATGAGAAAGTGTTACACATTAAAGCAACTATATGAATTCATATTTTTAACTATAAATGCTTATAAAATGATGAATTTTCAATCTTGCCTTTATTTGGTATAAAATAAAAATAATCTTTTTAAATATAATTTTTCACCTCGAGAATCATTCAAGAATTTATAATCGTTATATATAGATTAGTTTATTTAATATTAATCTTTAATTTCATTTGAAATTAAAATCTACCACAAGTTGAAAAAATAATTAATCGACATCATTTACGCATCATTTTGTATAAAAGAAATATTATAATGCTTCTCTGCCTTGGCGTTTACATTTTTAAAAATGGCTTCTATCGAGATGCGGTGCTGTTTGCATATTTAAAAAATAAAAAAATATATTGTGGTTTGAAAAATGGCTATATATAAATAAAAATCAGGGAAAAGATGGTCATTTTATTAAATATAATATCAACATTGAAATATACTGATATTGGACCATAAAATAAAATTATGCAATAAGAAGGCATGTGATTTGGAATATTATGAAAATGTGAAAATTTAGATCATAAATTATAAATTTTTGTAGTTCTAGCATTGAAGAATCAAGGTTTGAAAGCTTTTCATAACATAAAGCTTATTGTAAATATTTTTGCTATCAAAATTAAATTATTTTCGTTCAATTTAGGATATTCTTTGCAACAGAATTTTTGTAAAAGTTAATGTAAATATACAAGTGGGAAAGAGGGAGAGAACATAAAGTATTTTTACTTAAACTTTATTACTTCATGCTTTCTTTAGAATTGATATTCCGTATATAATGAATTTTATAATTATGATATTAATGGTAGCGTCATTCGCAGTTTAATTGTGACCAATGTTCACGCTAGCATACGTTTCGGTAAAATCTAAAATTATTTTAAGTTACTCAAGTTTGTCGCTTATAGCTGACCCGGCCCTTCTTTTGGGAATTGAGGTATATAAGTAATAATAAATTATAAAATGTAAAAGATAAAATAAATTACAAAAATTCCATCAAAATATAAATGCTATATTTAATTCCCAATGATGTTATAATCCTATAAAGAATTACTGATGTTAACAGAAGCAGAACCTATCATGCTTACTGTCATGTGCATAAAGTAACTGCAGAACATCAAACGAAATAAATATTGATGGAATAACAAAAGAGCATAGTTGTATTTTTATTTATTGAAAAATATTATTTATTTTCATCTATACATGCGCCATGAAAACTTTTAATTTAACGTTACAGTTAAATATTTATTAATTAAAATATTGTATATGAATTTATTTTTGATAAAAATAAATAAAAATGAAGAGAATTTAACTAATTACTATAAAAGCCTTTTATACTTTGTACATATAATAGGATACAAAATGTTTCCAATGGAAAATTAGCTAAAAAAAGCATAGAAAATGGCACACAAAATGAGGTTTCAAAAGCCGTGTAACATTTTATTCGAAGAGAAATATTCCCTCTACGAAGAGAAATATTCCCACTAAGGAATACACTTCTATCCAGAAATTTACTGGAATGAAACAGAAAATCTCAGGAAAGGCTCTTTCAACAACATTTGGCTCCCCAGTTCATTCGTGCCAAAAATGCTGACTTGGCAAAGAAAACACGCACTTTTGGGAGAAATGTCTGGAAAATTAACTAATATGAATGCAGCTAACCTTGTTAGTTAAGTTTCAGGGAAGTTAGGCAGCCACCGAGCTCTAAAGTAATTTTATGGGGAACTTGAACTTCACTTTTCACCAGCCGGCACTGCTGAAAGTGATTCCTTTGAATTTCTTTAATTTGCTGTATCAGCCCCTCACTGATGATGGTTGACCGAACAATGTAATTATTCAAAAGTGTTAAAAATCTTCCGAACAGTTTTATTTAATGGATGGTCATGATTCAAAAGAAAAGTTTAAATATCCTCTTTTAATGCCAAAACATTAAATAAACAAAGCTCTGCTTTTATGGAATCACTCAGAAACTTTTTCTTTAAAATTCAAATACTTCAAAAGATTCAAAAGAATGTACTGTTGTACATAAATATTCTTATTCATTTAATGTGACAAAATCACTTTGGAAAAACATGTATGTAAACCTGCGCTCTATTCAGTATTGAAGCATTTTAATATTAAATTTTGAATTTTAACTTTTAATTTGGCATTAAAATTTCAATGTAGCTCTGCTGTGGCGCTAATCTTTAAAAATAATGCATTTTAAAATTTATTTTTCGGTGAAAGACTACAATTATTCCCCCACCTTCTATAAATTTATCTATATATTTTTATTAAAATGAAAATGTAATAAGTAAATTAAGTAAAAAAATGATAAGTTTTTGAATATTTTTTTAACAAATTATATAGCAGCTATAAGAGCACAACAGAGGAAATATTCTTTGAAATCAAAAAATAATGAGAATACAAATAAGCACTTAAGACGAATAGAAAAGGAATAAATAAAAACTAAAGACACAGGAAAATTGCAAAATAAAGCGTGAAAAAGGCTTGAATAAAAAAGTACTTTTCTCATCAGAGAAATAACTGACATGAAAGAAGTATTTTCAAATTTCTTTGTGCAAACTTTTAAAGACTAAACACCACACAAATGAAAATTTAAAGATTGAACACTACGCTAATGAAAAAAGAGGGAAAATTTTAAAAATGAAGATAAATAAAAAATCACAATAGTATTTATAAGAATCTACAAAATATAGTTAGCTGTACAATATAAGGTAACATGTATGACAGTTGTTGTTGCACCAGCATGCTTCCCAGTACCTAGCTCGTTGGGTTTTACCAGTTAGATGGAAGCAGCCGGGTGTTCTTGGGATTTTGAAGCAGGGACCAATTAGAAGACGGCCAATGTTTGCCCTACCACCCCCAGAGGTATCATTCTACTTGAAGGACGTTGTAATCACGACATATTTAACATGCACAACCACCTGGTGGTAATCAAAATGAGTAATAGCCAACACGACGGATCCGAGAATCGAACAATCTATCTTTCGATTACGTAAATGATGGTATAACAAATCAGGCCATCACGGCCCACATGTATGACAGTGTAAGGTATTTAAAAAAAGAAATAATATTGTAATACAAAGTGTTAATTAATAGATAGAAATAAAAGCATGAAATAAATACAAGAATTCAAAGCCATATAAGAAAGATTGGAAAAAAGGTGTTAATATTCAAAATCAACTTATTGTGAGATGCTGAGACTGGTTATAATATACTGTCTCGTGGAATAAAAGAAATAAAAATTATAAATGTTATCAAAGGATTGAAACAAATAATAATTTATGGATGAAGTTATAAGTAAAAGTAAATAAACAAGATTTTACTATAGAACTTATATAATTAAACTTATATACTTGATTACAGATTTTTGGTAACTTTATTCTAATAATTGATATAATTTAAAGGCGTAAAAAATGAAACATTTAGTATAATAATAATTTATCAATTTATAAAAATTAAAAGGAGCAATATTTTTAAGCGAAATTTGAAAATAATAAATCTATAATATAAAAATTGAATAAAGCGTTTAAAATCGTTACAATAATTATCCTTTGGTAGATTTCACAGACTTAATTTTTAATATAATACAGACTTAATATTTAATATAAACGGAAAGCCGTTTATAATGATAAAACAATGTTTTAAAATAAAATAATAAGCTGATAAATAATTCAATTAAAACCACAGTTCAATTTTGAAATCCCCCACCTGAATAGAAATGTCATAACATTCCTTGAAAGTAGAGACCTGTGTGACTGTGATTTTCATTTGCTAGAATTGCATTTAGAAATTGAAGTCAGTCAATGTATCAGTTTAGTTATGTGTCGCAGCATGGGAATCAAAGACCAATTATGAGCTTCTATAAACAGAGATGAGGAGATTATCTTAAACTGAGAAAACTTACTAATTAGAGTAGATTTATAATGAACTTGAATTTAATATTATTAATGATAACCTGATTTTCAAATGATAGCGGATTTCGATGAAGGGAAGAGATAGTCAGTAACGAGCATATATGTTGTCAAATAGGAAAAAGTACCCAAAGGAAAAACATGCATCTTAAATTAACGCATGTAAATTTTTATTCCTATATAATCTTATAAATTTAGCATTACTCATATAAAGCTAATTTCATGAGATTTTGTAAAGCTTCAGGAAGTATTTTGCTTTAGCATTTGTAAAGGAAGATATTCAAAAGTCGAAAGCTATTTTAAGGTATTCGAATATCCATCTCGTATTGACTTCCGAGAGATTTATTTTATATATACTATATTTTATATATTTCTAAGAGAAGATCCGATAATTTCCAAATATGACCTTAGCCCAAAAGACTATATATAAGAAGAAGGACATACATCCTTAGTTGTTCTTGCTAATATTGAATTTGAGACTTTTCACTCTGAAATACTTGGTCCTAATATTCAGCAACTATCAAAAGATAACTGCATATCACATAGGGGACAGTTTAATATCCAAATGTTGTTCTAAAGTATTTAAATATTTTATGTGTATAGCCTTGTAGAATGGTTTTTCATGGATGTTGAACAATATTAACATATCACAAAGAAACAAACGGATTATGGCCAAGAACACTTTAAGAGAAAAATCTCCACTCTCATCAGAAGCTATTTTTTAACACATACTTGACAGCCTAACAATTGAAAATTTATCGAACAGAACCCTCATTTTACTCTCATTAGAGGCATTTTCTTAAACAGCACTTATACGTAGCAAAAAAGAAAACCCAGAAAACTTCCAAGCTACTATTCAGATATGCATGCAGAAACTCATACCTTCCGTTTGTCTCTAGTGACTGGGATAGAACTCAAGATCTTTAATTCTAAAGATAAATTATTTTACCACTAAGTATCACCGAACTTTTATCAGGATATTTCATTATGAATCAGACATCAGTAACAATAACATACACACTTAACGAAGTTGTGTTTAGAATGGTTTTCTAACTGGTGGCAATGAAGGAAACCGTGAAGAGTAATTTTTGTTGCGATTATCAATTACCATAAATCACTAATTCCCATTAGTGATTTATGAAGTTTGATATAGCCAACATGGCCTTCAGCAAGCCTTCATTAGTGAATGTTAGGCCTATTTCCTTCATGACATTGTGTTATGGTGTGGCAGAATTTCTTAGAGGCAGTTTTTATTCTTCATTATTGTCGACTTACAAATCCAGGTTGTATTGATACATTTATTGCAGTCAATTGTATAAGCTGTACCAAAAGCATGCTTTCAATAAATCAATGATATAAAGCATTTTGTTTGCAATTAGCATGGAATTAACATTCCATTAGTTTTTCCAGATCTTCCAAATTGTCACCCTTTGAATACATATAGATATCAGTAATTTAAAATTGGAAGTGGAATAACTACCTGCCTTTTTTATGATATTTGAAGTCAAATTCGTTATGCTTCGACAATCATTCTTCAGACAATGATCAATTTTGGTAGCAGCTCAAAACATGAACTCAATCTTATTAATAGCAATACATTTCAGAGTGAATAAATTTGTTTGATATAAATGCGCTCCAATTTTATGATCATTTGTATATAAACTACAAATATGTTGACACGAAGCTTCCACTTCTACAACTTTTTCTCATTAATAATATAATTGTTGAGAAAATAACTTAAATTTGAAAATTTTTTATCATGGGATACCTATCGCCCACACCCAATCTTCTTCTCATAATGAGATATGAATATCCTAATGCCAAATACAAATCAATTTTATGAGCTACAGTTAAACTACAGTCATGGCAAATAAAATCATAGAATCCTTTTAAAAGATTATTTAATTTAAATATAATAATCAAAATCTTCCACGTGTTTTCATTTACATTATAATTAAGTGTTTAATTTCTGTCATTAATATTCAAGCTATGAATATTTCTTTAGCATATTATCTTTTGAAAAAACTATATAATATTATGGTTTGAAAGTTTTTATAATTAGAAAATTCAAATTAAAACAAATTTTGTAAAAATGTTGGTTATCATAAATTAGTGCAAAAATTAAAGATTTCATTCGTTCTATAACAGATAAAATACATAATTTTCCAAAACTTATAAAATCTTATAAAGTTTTAGAGTTTATTTGACGACAGTTAGGTATTGACAAAATTTAAAAGCATTGCTAAATTACTACTTTTAAAAGTTAATGCTTTTTAAATGGGTTTAAAAATTTTAAACATAATATTCAAGAATTCTTTTAAAAATATGATAATATTGAAAGATTCATTAAGTCGTAGTAAGAATGTAAGAGAGAAATAAGAGAGAAATAAATGACAAGAAGTTACTTCAGAATGATGACTGAAAAATGCTTAAAATTTGGTAAAAGAAATTATGAAATACTATAAACTTGTATAATTATTTTTTCCACCTATGTTATTGGACATATTAGCATTTATAACTGAGTATTTAATATTAGTGGAAAAGGCATTTATATTTTACCTTTATGAATAATAATTTTATAGACAATGAATGGAACATTGAAGATCTGTTTTTTTTTCCTTTGAAAAATAAAAAATGAACACAGTGTACTTAAAAAACTGGTCAAAAGAAAACAATAAAGGAACTACAGTTGTCTTCTATTAAAGAAATCAGATATTTTTTGCCAATCAGACGGGTGATTAAAATGAATAAAGGGCAATCATGGACAATTAAGTTAAATTGAATACTTGGGAAATGTTAATAACAGATTTTTTTCGAGAAACAATACATTTATTCTGTAAATTTATCAATGCTTCAACTACATTATATATAAATTGTAGAACATTAAATTTCAACATGCAACAGCTATTTGCTGCTGTTAGGAATAAAATATTTTGCAAATTGAGTTGCAATCTCAAATGAATCCAACCAATAAGGTCGGATGAATTTTACTTTTTTAGGCAACAACATCAGCGAACAAAATCTGGTAGGTCTGAATGACTGAATGTTTATTAAATTTCCAAACGAAATATTAATTAAGTTCATCCAGCTGACAAGCTTACCATCTAGACTTTAAAACCTCGCTTTTTGAACTTATGACTCAGTATTCTTGCCTTTGAAAGACTCTTTGCTTTGGAATGGTTGTTCTTATGTTATTGTGTTGAACAAGGGAAAAAGGATGTTGGACTTTTTTATTCATATTCATTTATCGCAGAAGGAATTTAATAGTTTTTTATGTTTTTTCTCTTATGATTCATTATTACGACTCTTTAAACAGGAAAAATTCTGCTGAAAGTATAAATGGGGCAGCTGTTCAATAGCAAAGTAATTTAATTGGACTGTTAGGATATCTTCTCCACAGTGCAACAATATCGCAAATGACATTTCCCTTTCAGTTGAATTTTCATAAATTTCATTTGATGCTATTAGCATTTTTTAAATATTTCTTATGAATAATGCATATTTTAAGTAAAAGTAATGTATTAAACGGAACGAATCCATTTTTAAAAATCTTTCTCGAAATAGCATGTCTTTAATAAATCCTTAATTTTCAAGTTCCGAGTGCAGAATTAAAATGTCTAAATGTTTGTTATTTTTATACAAATTCATTTTATACAAAAACATTAGGAAGCTTAATAATATTAAGAAAAAGATACGAATTTTAATAATTTAATTTTTTTATATTACATCAGATTTTAGTCATTGTAAATGACTGCCATGATTTACGCATTAAAAAAATTTGTATTCTTTTGCATCACCAAAGCCTTTTTATACAAAAAATAATTTTTTACTTCTTCGAAAACTTTCTTTCCGGAAGAAAAGTCCTGAAAATGAAGTTTAAGTTCGCATTTAAATTTTCTTTTTACTTTGATAACAGCTTTGGTAAAACTGAAAATTTTAAAGAAGTTAAAAAATTTGGAAGACATTTTATTTTTGCATTCTTCATAAGAACAATAATTATATGCAGATGAAAAGATAAAAACTTATAAAGAAAATTAAAACGAGAAGTTAATGAAAAATCTTACCTGTAATGTCTCATTTAGGTGACATTTTACATAGAACAGAAGCGTATTATTTAATTAAATGCAGTGGGTAATTTTTCTTTTCATATGTTGTCCATAAGCGAAACATCTGGGTGATTAGCATTTAGCAAAACATTAATTATATTTGCATACTGTATGTCTACTGAAACTTCGTATTGAATGATTTAAAAAAATATTTCATTGTTTAGATTATCACATTTATAGCAGATAATTTAAATGTGTTCGATTAAAATTAAAATTTATGCATTAGTTTGGATTTATTTGATATTGCAATAGATATTTGTGTAGTTGTTTTTAACAACTTTATTTTTTCATTCTTAGAAATGAATACACAATGATAATTTGTAATATAGTTATTAATGTGGATTGTCTTATTTTTAAGCAAAACTATTTGTTTAATTTTAAAACTAATAATAGCAAATTCCAAGTTCTGTGGTAAAGAAATTCTAGAATAATAAAAATAATAATAACTTTCTATCAAGCAGTTTTTACTTGTAATTTAAAAGCCTCATTCAAACTTAGTGTTCTTAGTTTCATGTGCCAGTTTTCTCAAGAAGAAAATTATCTCATTTTTCCTGCATTTTAAAATTCCTTTTGCGGAGAATTATCTAATATAAAATTTTCTATTCTAAAATTTTACACTCTAAAGAGTTAGTTCGTTAATAATATATTTATTCATTAAGGATTAGTTATTACAATATATTTTTGTTTGACTGCTTCTTCCCTCCAAAACCACTAATATCTACTAACTATTACGTCATTTTAAACCAAGTTCAAGTGACGTGGTCGACAACATCAGCGGAAGATTCCCCACTTCGTTACGGCGCACAAGTGGAAGGACATTACATCTTACGAAACCTTTAACTGTGATGAGCAATTTATGTATAGTGCTAATTTCGGTGCCTAATTCTCGATCAACGATTTTCCTGTCAGACTACCATTTGAGTCGTTAAGGCAATGCATGAAATTTTATATTTTTAATGATACTAATAGGACAAAAAAGACTTGTGTGTCTTAATTCAAAATTTTTTGATTAAAATTTTTAGATATATTTTTCTAATAGATATTGAATTTCATTTGACATTTCAAGTCGACCCGTTTCAATATTTTTGCGTTTTTTCATGGAACGATTCACAGAAAAAAAGAGAGAAAGATTTGTTATTTTTTAAGTTGAAGTATGTTTTCGGGATAGAGTACTGTAAGCAATTTATTTTTAACAAAAAGATATTATTGGGTGTAAATGTAACACCAATAATATAGCCAATAGTGTACAAAGCAAAGAGATGAGGACTATGTATAGTTTTAGAAACTGAGAATATATATAAACCTTACTTCTACCAAATATTCTGCATCATTACCTGATATTTTCGGCATCAGTCGAAATGTCTACGAAAATTAGAAAAATGAGTAGAATGACTTGATGCCATAAAATCACTGACTTATTTTCGTACGTCATCAGCTTTCCGGAAGTGTACAGAAAACAAGAAATTGTGTGTGTATTGAGAGGAATAAATGATAGTTGGAAATAACTTCGAAACTCTGCACGGGGTGTTCACTTTAATGTGTACAAACAGATTCAAATAGTTCTCATGTGCAGAATGCAACTATAAAACCCTTAACAGGTAAAAAATTCATAAAAAAATAATATTCCTTTTTGATACTATAAACATTACACAATGCGACGCGATGGCGGCCTCTTTGATAGGGAGTTATTCTTGTTATCGGAAGGTAGTGAGTTCAAATCCCGACCTAAACGAAGACTCAGGGTGATAACTAAAGATGGTTGAGACACGTAAAATATGTTGACGCTTCAATGTTCTTCCATGTGACATGATACCTCTAGAAGCCTTTTGCTTGTTCGCATATTCCAATTACGAAGACGTACTTTTGAGGCCCTGTTAGTACACCCATTCGGTACTCAACTATATAAGGTGTCATCACTTTTACCCTGTAGTGCTGAATGGCGTATACCCTAGTAGCCGGACATTACACAACAAACAAAAAACATTACGTAGAAAAATTTTTCCGTAATATTTTGCTAGCAAATAGCTTTTTTTATGTCTTTCTTGAAAGAATTATCAGAGGTAGCCAGTACTTATTTCTTTTTCCTCACATTTTTTCAAATTTTACCAAAAACATTACATTTATTTGAAACTTTAGGTTTTTCACGGAATTTCTTGAAACTTTCAGAGTACATTTTCTTTCATTTCAAAAGAACGTTAAAAATAACTATCATGATCTGAAAGTTATTTTTAAGAGTAACAAGAGTGAAACAAATAATGTTGATAACTTTAAATTATTAGTTTTGGTAATATTTTATAAGATGAAGCAATTATCTTGATTAAATGCAACGTCGAAACTTTGCAGCTTTTAAATAAAATGGATTTAAAATATATGAAAAATTGCTTCTTAGGAAAAATTAGTTAATATAAATTTTTATGTGTATCTATTTTTTGTTATTTATATCCTTTTTAACACGTATAAAATTCATAAAAATTAGGGCTCTGTTATATATAAATAATAACTTAAATAAATTTCCAGAAAACGTGTAACAAAATTCATTGGGGGATTTAGATATACTTTCATTAAGTCGATGGCTAATAATGTCTCCGGAAATAATCAGTTTGAGTATTAAATTTCCTTATAAGAATATATCCAGATAATAATACATTGGTCTAAAAATATTATATTAAGTAATCTTTTCCATTTTACTGTTTTTCAGATCTATATAATATGAGCTTAGGAATCTGTGTTTTGAGCATAGGAATCTGGTGAATCCATATTCATTTTAGTTTTTCATAAATAATATAATATATTTTAAGAATTGTACGTAAAATCTAATCGTATTTATTAAGGGAAACTTTTTGTTTAGTGTTTTTATGACCATACAGATTTAGATAATATATTTTTTGACTCACTCTTCTCTTTAACGTTAGTATCTACACTGGGTGTAAAAAAGTAGGACTCTAGGATTTTTTCAAATAAGAGAAGAACTTTGAATTTTTACAAAATAATTTTATTACAGCACTTTTAAAAATTTATTTACATTCACATAACTATATCTGTAATATGAAATAAAAAATTTATTGCTTATTACAATTAAAAATTAGTTTTAACTGCATCATAATGTGTTAAAAAAGTAGGACAATTTTAAATAATTAAAATAAAAGTCTTGTTAATAAGGAATTCTTCTGCCATTTGCTTTAATTACTTCAACGACTCTATTTGGCATTGAATCATACAAGTCATGAATTTCGTTTTAGCAAAAATTGTCCCAAACATAATTCTCGAAGTTCGATCGAAGATTCATATTGCTTGCCCCCGATGTAAACAAGGTGAACAATTACTGACCATTTAATTTCAGCAATATTGAGGACTGAACTTTTAGCAGGCCATAACAAAGCATGAGCATTTTTTGCTTCTAACCAATTTTCAATGCCATTGTTGAATCGGATGAACTGTTGCTCCTTCTTTCAGAAATATCCATCTTTCTCCACCTAGCTCAGCGCTGTAGGGAAGACGGTCTGAATTTTAAATTTGAATGTAATCTGTATGTTTCTGTCTTATTTCCAAAAAACACTAGATTGGTCTTTCCATCATGCCCAACAGCTATCCAAACCATTAAACTGCCTCCTCCCATCTGCATGGTAGAATAATTTATTCCTTATGTATTCAAACAAAACCAATAATATTGATAACTGTATAGGCCCTCTAAATTGAATTTTTTCATCTGAAAAAATAACTGAAGTACATTCGAAGCTCCAAGACATGTGATCTTATGCCCACAGTAGCCAATGCTCAATGTGTCTTTTCCATTTAGGACTGTGCTTTCTTTTCTTGAACATGAAGATTTCCGATCTTTTGCGCAATTGAACATTGTTCCTCTAGTTAAATGTGTGATTTCAGCTTGGACTTGTACTTTTCCAATGCTTCCACGTGTTTTTTTAAAGTTCTTTAAGTATTTTCTTTTAATAACGTGGTGTCAATTTCTTGGGTCTGCCAGTCTTTGCTTTCTTCTGACACTTTGGATTTTTCAAGGAGTTAGAAAAGAGTTTGGATTGATGTGTAGGTGAATTGTAATTTTTCTTACACCTTTACCAGCATCTTTATATGATAAAATTTAGAATTTTTGAAATTCACTTAAAGGTTTCCCTTTAGGCATTTTAACTGTACAAAAATTGAGGATTTTTTTCAACAAAATATATCTTTTGAAAGAAAAAAGGTTAAAAAATAATGTTTTCAACATATTAAACTGAGACAGATTCCAAAATGAGAATATTTTTGCAGGTGTCCTTCTACATGTTTCAGAGACCAAAAATCCTTAAGTACTATTTTATAATATCTCCTTAATGGTAGATAAAACTCATTATCTAAAAATAAAAGAAAAATATATATAGTTTAATAAAATATAAAGCATAATTTATATGATATGAGTGTTCTACTTTATTTCAAGCAGTGTATCACTTGTTGCTTTCTCAATAATCTTCAGATAAGCAAAATTTGAATAACTTAAGTGGAAATCTTCAATGAAATTGTTGAGGAAAAACAAATTTAAATTTTCTGATAGAATTACCACTTATATTTATTTAATTAAAGTTAGTCTTTAAGATTCTAAATATTATTCCTCAAACTTGATATAAAGTAGAACAATCAAGTTTATTTATGAAGTATTTTCTAATTTTTAGGGATTTAAAGGAAAAATACAGGTTCACATTATTTCTTTCAAAATGTTTACTTCGTACACAAAGATCAGATTACCAAGTTCTTAATATTGAGGAAAAATTAAAAGATGGACGTATATTTTAGAAAAAAAAAGGAAATTAGTGGGTAAAAATTACCTTTTAATAACAATATCTTAGAATTCTTATGTATTCCTAGCTATTCAAATCTCTGATCTTTATTTTTCTGATCTTGAAATAGATCTTGAGTTCAATATCCAATTCAGATATAGATAACTATACATTTCGAATACTTTTTTAAGCCAAAGGTCTTATTGACTATCCTATGTGCGCAAAAATAGTTACTTTAACCAACCAAACAAAGCCAAACAGAACTAAAAACAAATGTTTTATTGAAGTTCAAAGTAGATTCCACATACATATAATTATGTAAATTGTCCCCGCTCCCTTCTTCATAGTGTTAAAAATGAATCACGGTTCACTTGCCAAACACATCTCAGTTTATTTTTCAAATGAAATTTATTCTGCTGCATTTAATTATTCTGAGTTCAGTCTAAATAGAGCAAAAGCTAATTAAGTTACCGCGCTTTTTCAACATTCTAAAAGGTTATATATAGCAAGTTAAAGAGCAAAATAAGTATGTTGCTTTGTAATTAATTATATTAATGAATTAAATGAAAATTTTATTAATATTGATATTTCAATAAAAATACAAATTCAAAAATGATATGAGATAATATTATATCCTATTAGAATGTTCTTTCAATATTTATACAAAATTACCAAAACAATATAAAATTAGTATTATGAATACAATCTCGTAAATTTATTAGCATAGAAAATTAATACGAATGTGACTAAATTTTTTTAATGTTTGGAATTTGATTCATGCTTTTTTACTGCTAGAATTCTGAAAAATTTGGTTAATATCCATTCTTTTGTTCAAAAATAAAAGAATGAAATAATTATAATATGAAATCGTAACATATTTTATTTTGAATATTTTCAATAATTATATATGATTTCTAAATCAATATTAAAATTTATGTTAATATGAATAAATTTCATAAATTTGTTTTTTAAAAATATCAATATAAACATAAAAATAATTTTTCTAAATGTTTGATTGTGTTTTTCTAAATGTTTCTACACCTTTATTTTTAGATAATTAGGTATGATATGTAGATATGTAATACCTAATCATCTAAAAAATAGAGAGTGAAGAGGGAATAACAGTAAAAAGTGCATTCGAAAACGACTGAAATTCTGAATTTATAGCTTCGGGTTTGCAGAGACAAGTGTTGACAATATTGATTTGGTATGCATGAGCCATACAAACACCACCTAGATATGTTGATATAGTATGCATGAAAAGGCGACAAATAATAATTAAAATGGCCAAAATTAGTACACAATACATTTTTTTATTTTATTTGGAAAAACAAAAATATCTCCCTGTGCACCAAGGAATACCACACACGGCCCGAAGGTACAACAAATGTACTGCAAAACAAATCCAAATAATACATGAGATATTTTTTTTTCATCTCATGTATTATTTGGATTTGTTTTGTAGTACATTTGTTGTACCTTCGGGCCCTGTGTGGTATTCCTTGGTGTACAGGGAGATATTTTTGTTTCCCCCCAAAAAAAAATTATTTTAAAGATATATGTAGGGAATTGCCAACGCCGCTCAGATCACCTTTTGTAGCCTTACTTTCATATAGGACATCTGAAGGAAAATGAAAAGTAGAAGTATCAAGATGGCAGAGATAAACTTCTGATTCAGAGTTTTGAGATTGCTGGCATGATTTCTTGTAAGAAATATAATCTAATATTAATTTAAACATTGTTTTTGAGGCTCTAGAATATATATGAATAGGAATATAAAAGGAAGACATTTTAAAAAAAGATGTATATCAGTGTAAAATATTCATTTTTTCAAATCTCTGATATGAATAAAAATGCAAATTGATTGCATTTTAATTCATTATTATTGAGACGCACAAGAGGCAGATTAAAAATAGAATATTAAAAAAATGAAGTTAAAGTCCATTATTTAAATAATATAAGTTTTGAGATTAATATTAATTGATTAATAAGATAGAAATTAATAGATCTCGATGACATTTAAAACTCAATTTGTTTTTTTTTTTTTCAGTTTAGATAAAATTCTTATAGTTGATGTTTTCATCCACTTCGATTTCAACTTTCATGAGGATTAAACTGAACTGAAAAGTCAAATATTGGAAGCAAAAGAAGTTAAAGTCAAATATAACCTTCGGGATCATTGGATCGGTTGGTTGCTGTTTCGATTACTTTTTAATCCAACTTAAACATGCAACTCTAAATCTCTATTTAAGGATGTATAAAGTTGAGTTGAAAAAATCAAAAGTGATAGCTTATAAAGTCGAATTATTAAATATCGGGATCACTGAGACGAATAAAATAATTATCGTATCATTTTTAACACAATTCTCCATTTTGGGTATAAATGGAAAAGAAAGATGAAGGAAAAAGCGTAAAAAAGGAATATGATTGATGAAGTATACTTACCTATTGAGTTCTGAACCAAATGAAAGTAAATAAGTACAATATTTTACTCGGCCCCTTTTGTACAGAATTTTTCTACGGATATATAAGCATAAATAAAATAATCACTTTACAAGTATATTTAATATTTTGTGTGCAACAAAAAATTCGAGTAAATAAATATTGGATAAACATAAGCGATTGGTCCTCAGCGTTAGCGAAGTCATAATTAAAATAAAATATTTGACGACTTCCCAGTGTCAAAATATTGTTAATACTGTCGCTTCAAATACAACCTAATAATATAGGCTGATTGACTTCTCTGAATGGCAAAAAGGAATTACGTGTTTTTATGATCAGAATAAGATAGAAATTAACTGTGCAAAAATGCATTAAATTTAACTATTGCGGAAAAAAGATGAAAAATTTTGAAAGAGGAATTATTTTAAGAGTATAAGATGTACCTGTGGATAAATACATCAAATCTAGTCTTGATTTTATTTTTCTGCACTCTAAATGCTTTATTATGCGACTAATTTGTTATACCCCTCAAAATTTATAAAACTATTCTGGTAGAAGACGTTAATTTTTTGTACTGTGAGAAAAACATGTATTGGATACATTGTTTTAAGTTTTATTAAAATGGTTACTAAAATTATTATGATTAAACAGATGTAAGACACTGAAGAATCAAAGTATTATGATCACTTTTGGAGTTTGACATTGACGTCAAATTGACCTACATGTCGTGGGAGACATGCTATCTAGTAGAAACGATGTATAATATATCCAAAATAATTCTTACGTGAAGCATTATTACTGTGATTACTTGAGTATTTCATGGAAAAGAGGGCTTACGTAAGCAAATTTGAGAAATGATAGATTGTGATGGTTTGAAGTCTCGAACACCTCCAAAACTGCATGGCTCCTTGGCGATTCACCTGCTTCTTTGAAAGTAATTATACCGAGGACTTGCATGGCAGTGAGTTGAGTTGCGGACTTTATAGAGATTGGTGTACTATTAACGACACAGGATTCAAAAGCTGCTGCTTTCTGCAAAATAACACCGGTGGCAGACAGAAGCTCATTTGAGGACCGAATAGAGTGTGAGTCAAGTACAAGTGTTTCAAAGCAGAAGATTCATTGATATTTGTCACTGATTTTATTTTACAAAAATTGGTAGATTCAGAAATCCCGTCTCGTTAATGAGGTGTGGAAATTCAACACTAAGATGTCTGCTTATCGTCTCATCATTATTCATCCACTGGGCATATTCACATTTAAAGATAGCAGGGGTACAAATGATGAAGCATGAAGTTTCTCAGATACACATTTCAAGTCTTCAGGACACCACTATAAGCTCTGTGTTAAATCATTTAGATTAGCACAGTCTTTTCCATGGAATACACATGTAATCCCAAGAATTTTGTTTCATACTCTTCAGAATGAGGGGTTCCCGTTGAATACCAACGACATTTAAGTGGGCTCAATATCAAACTGTGGTTGTAAATCATTATAACTTGGCTCTTCAGTAAATGTGTAAGTATAAAAAGTGTATATATATTTATATTTATAATAAATCAATCAAAATTTATTTCCAGATTCTAAATTCTGTTACCGAAATTCATCATGGATAGGAATTTATCGAATTCATCTTATTTGGATCCGGATGAGCTTTACTCGTCTTTAGAAGCAATGGGCCCTAGTATGCAGCTCTTCCTTGTTGTCCTGTACAGCTGCACAGCTTTAGCGGCTCTTGGAGGTAATGCAGCTGCTATAGCCGTCTTACTGTCCGGGAAACGTCGTTCCATACGTTTATTCCTCGTCAATTTGGCATTGTCGGACGTAATTATGGCAGTGTTCTCGATACCATTCACCTACACTGACTTCGTATTGGGTCGCTGGATATTTCTTCCTGAATTCTGTCCGGTGGTGCAATTTGTGCAGCACGTCTCTGTTTCGGTCTCAGTTTATACATTAACAGTGGTTGGATTAGATAGGTGAGTAATCAAAATATTTATTCACTAAAGATTAAATGAAAAATTAAAATGTGATACTCCTATTATTATTATTACAAATGTATTTACATAAGTAAACCAAACTAAAACTAGTGACATGACAGCTCATACGGGGCCGAGGCCTTCGGTGCGCGCATATCTGTTTTTTTGACCGAGGGTCCAGGGGAGTGACACATATGCCCCGGCTAAGTGGTCAGCTTAATTCGGAAACCCCGGTGCTTAGTTCCAAAGCACGCTTCGTACTCAGTTTTAATAGCCCAATGATGGGATGAAAGGCTAACATTGCTTACCCCAAGGACCGAGCCGAGGACTTGTAGCTTGAGACAGCGAGGCATTGAAGCTACGCCCTCGGACTTCATTCTCATAAGTAGATACAGTTGTAATAATAATTTATGATGTAAAGATTTAATTTTGGGTACTAAATTTACCATTTAAAGTTGTATTAGAGATAAGAGAATAAGAGAATCACACTTTTCTTGTCTTTATGATGCATAAAATGTTTTATTCGCGTTTAATGAAAGGTATAGTTGTTTATTGAATGACTAAAGAAAAAGAAGAATTGTAATGAGGTAAACTGTTTCCTAAATTATTTAGAGAGAAAACCATCCGATTTACAGAGAAACATGCTAAAATAAAATCAAAAATAAAGAAATTTGTACTTGTTGCCATGACTTATGAAATCAACAATATATCAAGACAGGTCATACTTATTTTTAAATTTATTTTCGATTCGATGTCCATCCGCATTTCCCTATAGCAGTAAATTTATTTATTATTGAACATGTTCGCAAGTATAGATCCTTTCTCACTTAACTGAATTAAGTTTATTGTATTTATGTTCATATACTTTGTACTTTGTTTTAGTTAAACAATCGGCACTTGATTATATAAAATGTTTTTGAAATTTTATAAAAATAAGAAAAATGATGGTACATAATATATGTATCTATGGTAATTTATACACCTCAATAACTTTTGTGTATTTATACTTTCAAGATTATATGCCGAATTTAAGAACAGCTTAAACGCAACGTTAAAATTATTAAAAACTTGGATTTTTACTGCTTATTCAATAAGTGTGATCGTTACTGCAAGTTTGTTTTTAAATTCTGTTACAATTTGTGCTTACGCAATCAGCTCTATACAGGTCTTAGACATTGGTTTAATGCTATCACGTTTTTGCGAAAAAATTACAACACAGTTTTTGGAAAATATTAAAATTCTTTTATGTTACAATAATATATTTAATTTAAGAAAATCATTTCTAAAAATTGCTATTTATTTTACAGATATAATTTGTAAGCTTTTTTATATAATTTTGCTGGTATAA
Source organism: Latrodectus hesperus (assembly GCA_037975125.1). NCBI lineage: Eukaryota > Metazoa > Arthropoda > Arachnida > Araneae > Theridiidae > Latrodectus > Latrodectus hesperus. The sequence continues at coordinate 62,199,926 of CM075852.1, forward strand.
CAGTTTCATTTAGAATTATTGCGGATAAAAATGAGATTTTAAAAGCTTCCTCTATTAACCTGGTGTTATTTTTAATTAATGTTGAATCTACAAAGCTCATTTGAAACATTTTGGAAATCTAGAAATAGCAGCAGCTAATGCATTAGGAAGTGTAAAATGTTTTCATCCTAAATTCAATAATAAAATTATGTATATATATATATATATATATATATATATATATATATATATATATATATATATATATATATATATATATATATATATATATATATGTATATATATATATATATATATATGACAGAAAGAGAGGGAGAGAGAGATAAATTCATAGAGAATCTTACTGCAAAGTTAATAAGAAGATAATGAGATTTCTTAACTTTAACCAAGTAACAATGAAACTCTTATTAAGAATATTCCAAATTTTAGACTAGGATCCAAATCAATCCTACAAAAGAAATATTTTTGAAGATTACTTTAATTAATGATATTCATGATAATTATTCCGAAAAATTCTGAAATTTGAAAATTTGTTAAAAGAATATTTTTTTATGGGAATAATTAAGAAAACTATTTTGGTTTTTGAATATTTAACGTTTTAAGCTCGATATTTGATTTGTTAATTTAAATTATCTCATTAAGTAAGTTACTTAAAGGAAAACTAATTTGATTTATTTCGATTTTTATCAATTCTTCAGATGTTATCAAGCATATATAAAGCATTATTGTGATACTTTACAAGAACATTTTTCTGCGAATGAAGCTGCTCTAAACTGTTCGTAATATGGAACTGCAGTCAATAATGTACCTACCGCTGAAGTTGATGCCCTCTTCTTCTCACAGGACATCATTCAACTATGAATGGAACACTTTAGGTGGATCAGCATCATCAGTTGGATGGTCTTTATCTGAGTGAGGTTTATACAATCCGTTTCTCTTTACTTCAAGTCCTACTTCATACACAAGAACTTGATTATCTAGAAGTTTTGATTAATGTAGAATTTTTTCTGCATCGTTAGTAATTGTAAGAATGTCTTAAATGTTGTTTGATCACATGATAAATATATTTAAAATCTGATAAATATAATTGCGTGTTACTAAGGATTTAAATTTTCCACAATTAAAACTTATAAATATATTTTGTGCAAATTCCATTGATAGTTTGGAATCACTTCAATATTTTAGCAATTAAAGCGGTATTGAAGGTGCATTGCGAGATTGAATAGGTTAGGAATAAGGTTTTTCTGAACAATCAATCAAGGATTCCATTATGTATAACTGACATCATACACTAAACAGCTTTTATTCTCGAAGGTTTTGTAAGACTTCTACGTCTTATAGATTTTCATCATTTTGTAGATTTCCTGAAAGATTTGTCTCATAAAGTAGACTAATCACGTGTAATAAAGGAAAAAATGAGCAGAACTTTTAATATTCCGCTTCGACGCCTGTTTATTCAGACTGCAGAAACGTAGTGTACATCTTCTATCCTCCAGTTATCTCTAGAGTGAAAATCAGGATTTATATTAAATTTTTTTAAGAAATGTAATGATGTTCAGCTTCATAATTTTAAATTAAAATCCATTTCTCGGTTAATGAAGGAACTGCGAAACGACCAATTATCCTATATATTTTATACCCTTACAATGTTAATATAAATCGAAATAATACCTTCTTATTACACAGTAATAATCTTTATGAGCTGAACACTAATGTATTCTATGGTAGACATTAATTTTATTTATCTAAATTTAATTTTAATCCATCATAATATATAGCTTTTATTGAAAAAAATGACAGTGATTAATATTAAATTCATAAGTTTGTAAAGTGTGCATGCTCATTTACGATTCTTTATTAATTGACATTACAATATGCCTCCTACTTTTTATTTCTACCGAATCATATTTACTTAACACAAATTACAGCGTCATATATCAATTTTTAAGAAAGAATTAAGAAAATGTTTAAATAATAAGATCTGTGTTTATTATTTGGCACGGTTAAGCATCGTTTAAAATTTAGTACCACTTAATATATCAAGCGAATAAAAAATCTATCAAATCATTTTCTTGAATATTTGGTTTATTTACGGTTTAAAGTTCTATTCATTCTAAGAAATGAAAATGTATTGAATTTATGTCATTTTTGAAAATAATTTTAAATTCATCGAAACGCGAATTTTGTCCGATTCTAAAAGTAACCGTATACTAAAATAAACGTTATTCTTTTTAATATTTTTCAATAATTTTCAGAATCAAATAATGTACATGCATAAATATTTAATACTTGATGCACTTCATGTATTAAATTCATGTATTAAATTTCTAATAAAAAAAAAGAAACTCTTTTTCTAAATACTAAATGAAATAACTATTTATGTAGCCCTGTTTTTCCCAACAGTTTAAAGTACATCACCTTCCGAAGCAGAGCAATATTTCGAAATTTTAAAAACACATTGCTTAATCTCCAGATGTTCCCCGACTTATAGTCTCAGATCAAGCACTCCATTTTCTAATTTTCTTTAAGAAATTTTTTTTTTTTGGTTATACTATTGAGTTCAAAATATTTTAAAACTCCAAGCACTTTTATCTATATCAAGACTGTGCGATCTGTTTGAGAATCAATCTTGCATGAATTAAAACACAGTATTTTATCGAAGAAAAAACATATCATTAAGATTATACTTCATAGATTTGAATTTAGAAAGTCATATTTAAGAAAAAAAAATGGTCTCTGGACCCACCAGATCAAAGGTCAACACAGCCATCGATCTCAAATTCCTATAAGGATCTTGAAATATACTTCGTGACTGGAAAATCAATGAAGAGAAAACTTGGGAATTTTCCTGTAGAATAATAACTGACGAACGTTTTACTCACTTAAAATAACTTTAAGAAGAGTAATACCATCCAATTTAAAAAATGAACGTTTTGTGAAAATTTTGTATGTTATAACCAACAACAAATTTTAGATTTCATTATTATTTAAAAAATATGATTTACTTTAATTAATTATAAAAAAGCCAAAAGCATTAAGTAATATATATATATATATATATATATATATATATATATATATATATATATATATATATATATATATATATATATATATATATATATATATATATATATATATATATATTAAATACGGATAAATAAATATGAGAGAAATTTTAATTCATATTAATTATTATCAAAAGCACTTTAAAAAATGCATTAAGGATGCAAAGTGATCAAAATCGCTACGGAATAATACATCATATTTTATATTACCATTTATTACATTCTGTATTATGTTCTGAAGAAAAAAAATTTATGAAATTTGAAATTTTAACTAATATAAATACTTTTCCTCCTTTTATACATAGTGACTGCTATATCGTACGAAAATATTTGTTAGACCAAAGTCAGGGAAACGACTGGCTTTGACAATGTAATATTCTTAATAGCTAGGATAGCTGCTGTTAAAAGTATGATCATTCGAAACCTATTTTGAATATTTCTATTCTACCGAACACCTATTTGGAAGAGTTTTCATAGATAATAAGCCCTATTTACTTAACACAAAAACGAAAATGTGCGAATCTTCAAAAAATTCAATCCAACAGAAATGCACATTCCGAAGCAATTATTTAGCTCTATCTTCCACTATTCAACAACATCTGGAATCAAAATCGTGATTCTTTTGTTCTACAGAGAATGATTCTACATCTGTACCATGGACTGTGTGACTTGATGTCAGTTTCTATCCAATACACTACTGTGCTTGATAGGCAAATAAAAGAAATTCATTAGATTTTTCTTAAGCCACTCGAAGACATTTATTCTGAGAGATTCTAAGCACTTTTATGTTCATATGGCTCAGAATCTCTCCTTTAATGTAGTGGAAAATAGAGGGTGTCTATGGTTAAAGTTTCAATAGATAGGTATTAATTATTGTCTTCTTTTTTTACAGTTAGCGCTAGGTTTTCATTTCATCGCTATTGGATCGATAAATGCGATAAAATATGATATTTCTTACCACTTAATGAACAAATATTACTTCAAATGACTGATGTGCAATCATCTAAAAAGAAATTAAACGTAAAAAAATAGAAATTTTAATATTTAAAGGTTACACACACTAAATTTCACTCAATAATGTCTCAATCCAAATACAGCATGTAGTTACTTCAACAATACAACATCAAGTTTGACTTTAATACTCATTACAATTTGATTATTATGAATATTCGTCTTGCAAAGCATCCGCAATTCAAATCAACATTAGGAGGTTTTATGAAGTTAAAAAAAAAATTAACATTTATATACTTTTTGCTTTACATTTATTCCCCTTAATATTGATAACATAAATTTATCTGAAATTTATTCTATTTTGTATGTTTTCTTCCAGAATTTTTTAGCTATTTCTAATTATACCTTTATTGAAATCTTCGCTATATCATATTTTACTAATTTTTTACAAAAAAAGCAATAATATATTATAAGAATTTGAAGAGCATTTCCCAAAGTATAAATCTGGTATAAAAGGCAAAAAAATTACACAGAATTTTAAATGAGCTTTATTAAAGTAAATATAAGACATTTAATTTTGAACAATTTTTTCTATTTTTGTAGACTTTTCTTTACATTATATTTATAAGAGATATTTTAAGAAATCGTGTTTGCTTATAAGGTAAACAAATTCGCAGATTTCTAGTAGTAAATATAATTTCACACAGTATAAGACATATGCATGATATTTGATATGAATTTAATTTGAAATAAAAAATAGTTTTATCGTTTTTCTAAAATATATAGAACTGAATAAAATATATTGAAGTTATTAATTGTATTTACTAATATATTTTTGAATAAAAGTTTTTAAATGTATCCAATTTTAAATGAGTAATACAATAATTTATATTAAATACATTTCTTTTTATGATTGAAAATGCAAGCATACTTATATTTACTCTGCTCTGTTAAATTTTGGAATTGCACTTTTTAAAGAAGAATGCTCTAAATTACCTACACTTTCTTTAAGCAATAATTTATTTCTCTAAGAAATTTCATATATTTATATTAAAACGATAATATACTTTTAAAGTTTATAACAGACTATCAATAATAAATTTTATAGTTTGTATCGTTACATCAATGTAAAACAAAATAATGTAAGCAATTAATGTTATCAAACTAGTATATAAAAATTTTAACAACTAATATTTTCAAAAAAAAACATTTTTATATAATTTCCCAATGATTTAATTTGAAAAATATATCGTGATTTCTTCTTGAATAAATTCTAAAAAAAATTATAGTTTGAAAATGTTCCTAGATACACCTTAATGAAATTTAGAATACTTTAATAGAAATATAATTGAAAAAGACGCAATTTTTTTCTTAAAAATAGAGCTAGTCTGATGAAACGAAATAGAATCTGAATATATACCAACAATTTATACGAAATAGTTTTAGCATCATGTGTAATTAATTTCTATCTGGTGGCCCAGATGTAGGTGACACATACATGGAAAATGGTTTTCCAACATGGTCATTATATTTACTCTTCTATAAATTATGATTATCGACAGCGCGATGTAAGCATTCAATAAATTAACTAAAATTCATATTTGCAGATCATGCATATTCTGTGCAGCTTAACGAAAACTTTGAATATTTGAATAAACTATCTTTTAAGAAATAGCAGATTAAAAAACTTTTTTTTCTATAATATACAATTTTATACAATTAAGTTTTATAAATCTGTCCAGTTTAATTAGATTTTTGACATTTTATTAATGAATATTCTAACACATGAATTCAAAAAAAAATTATTATTTAAATATTTTTCATGTATGCAAAAGATATTTATGTTTTTAACAAGTAAATCTTTCCAATATTCTCTAAAGTTTTTAGATCTATAGAAACAAAAATAAAATTCAATAATTCTTATATATACCACTGTACATTTTGAAACACACTCATATTTAATTAACGAGAACATTTTTTACTTTCCTATTTCATAATAGTTCATTTTTGTCTTTAACTGGTAATAGTTGCAAGAAATGTAAAGCAATCATTTTTGTTTAAAATATTTCCGGCTGCCTGTATTTGTCAACAGAAAAACTGCTAAACACAGCCAATCACCTCAAAAATTTTAACTCCTAGTCGTGAAACGTAATATTTTAATTAGAACATCACTACTATAAAACTGAGTAGTAGAGATTTTATAGTTAAAGAAAGATGGATGGAAAGTTTACTTTATAACCATTAATCTTCACATTTTAAGAATATGTAAAATTAGTTTTAACTACTCATTTCTTTTTACGCCTCTGAGGATATTTACAGTTCACGAATTATGAATTGCTGAATGTTATGACTTCACGAAGTCTTTAATGCAAAAATTTTGAATATTCAATTTTTCAGTGTGAAACACTAAAAGTATTTCCATCATATTTGTCGATAATTTAAAGGATAAAGGAAAATTAAATTATTGTTATTCAAAGTCTCTAAGATTCGAATCGAGATTAAATCGGTGATGAGGCATATTGATAATGCATCATATTATATATGGATTTGAATCCAAGGAAAAATGTCAGAGATATCCATTTATTAGTATTAAATATTTTTTATTATAGTGTCTATAATGCTTTTAGATATATTTTCAAGATTATGATAAGTAGCTATGTAAGAGGAATTCTTCTGATGTGCTACAAATTTCTTAACTTCTCAAATTCAGAACATATTAATAAAAAAGTTATATTACAATTCCTGGTCATCAAAACGAAACCACACTAATACACAGTTAAACATTTCCTTAGATATTATTCTATAGGAAAGGTGGCGTTTTAGGGAGGACATTATCTTAATAACCATTGGCTCCTTCTTTTCCTGCTTTATGACGGTGCTGGTAAATTTTATCACTTGCAAAATTTATGCAACGTATAGAGACTCTTTATTGAATGAAAACGTATTAGAGTTGTAAAAGGGAATTACATCAAAGTACTAACAGTGAAATAATTATTCGCTGGGAAATTGCTGCATTTTATTATAGAAATGATTTATCTAAATACAGTCTGTTAATGATTTACATTTCTGAAGCAACATATTGTTAAAAACTCGCACTTAATAGCTTTTCTTTAAAATATCCAAAGCACTTTCTGGGACGAATTAAGCTCGAATGATAGATGAATCTAGATTATGTGCAATCAAACCAAAGCTACAGCCTGAGTAAAAACTTTAAGGCCAGTAAACATTTTTGAGGAAATGTAAAATGAAATAAAAGGGATTCACATAATTTTAATTATTAAAATTCATTGATAAGAAATAAAAGTTATAAACGTAATTAGTAAATACATAATTATGAGAAACATGGTTATTTACAAAGTTAGTATTTATGCCTGAGTAAAAACTTAAAGGCCACCAATCATTTTTAAAAATAAATATAATATAATCGTGTAATTACCATAGCAACTACTAGCATCTGACAATGCTGCAATTTTCATATGTGTCATACGTTTCTTCGAAGTATTGGTGATCTTTGTGAAGATGGCGAAGGGTAAGAAGTTAACTGATCGTGTAAGAGGACAAATCGAAGCTTTGTCTTCAACAGGAATGAATAGTCGTGCTGTTGCGATAAAGACAGGCAGATCAAAGACTGTAGTCAACAATTTTTTTTAAAATTGAAAGACAATTATGGTAAAAAGAATACTGGGGGAAGATTTAAATCTTTATCCTCGCGTGATGAAAGAAGAGTTTGCAAACTTGCATCTACTGGAAAGTACTCAACCAGGAAACTGATTCCGACGACAGGTTTAAAAGTATGTCAAAAAACGATTTATAACACAATTAGAAGAGGAGTGGAAGGTACACTTATACAGCAAAATTGACTAAGCCTCGGTCGCTGCAGAGACACAAAATAGAGCGTTTGAAATTTGGCCAGAAAGATATGATCTGGGACAACTAATGGATAGAAACTATTTTTTCTGACGAAAAAAATAATGGAATATGGATGGACCAGATGGCTGAAATTTCTACTGGCATGATATAAGAAATGAAAAAGAAAAATTCTCCAAGCGCCAACTAGGTGGAGGGTCTGTCATGTTTTGGGGCTGTATTGCTTACAATGGTGTGGGCTCAATTGCATTAGTTTCAGATAGAATAAATTCACAAGGATACCAAAATGTCCTAACGAATCATGTTTTGCCAAATGCTGAATGTCTTGCTGGAGAAAATTGGAAATATCAGCAAGACAATGCATCGATCCATTCGAGTAACAACACAAAAAATTGATTCCAAGTCAACAATGTTGAAACTGTGAAATGGCCAGCTAGATCACCTGACCTCATCGAGAACTTTTGAGGTGACTTAGCAAGAAGAGTTAATGCAAATGAGAGACAATTTACATCAACAACAGAGCTGAAATCTACTATCGAAGATGAATGGTATAAAACCGACAACACCCTTTGTCTAAACCTCGTTTCATCCATGAAAACAAGAATATTTAAAGCATTTCGAAGAAATGGCTCCTACACAACCTTCTAAGAATATGTAATTTTTTTTATATGTTATTTTCTATGTTGGCCTTAAAGTTTTTACTCAGTCTCAAATATTCATCTATGTGTTCTATTTTCTAATAATAAAATATTTGCAAGTGAATTTTTTTACTTTTTTTACTTTTATTTCAACTCAATGATTATCAATCAAATGGTATTTTAATTCCTCAATTTAAATGCTTCCATTTTCTCAAAAATGTAAACTGGCCTTAAAGTTTTTACTCAAACTGTATACAATATATTATTCACTAATAAAAAATTCAAGAAAAAATGATATTTGAAATGACCAGCGATTTTCCTGCCTTGTGATGACCCATAAAAAGAATTGATTCACTGGCCAGTGCCACTTAACTTAAGTATACATAAATTTGTTTATCAGTTAGAAATTAAAAATGCTTACCATTCATCAAACATATCAAAAGCATAAAAAATAATAAAATCATAGATATTAAGGGAAAAAATAAAATCTTTTTATAACTAAATGCAAGCTCCTATTTCTATGAAGTAAGGTATGCCATGGACGGAGCGAACAACCAAAAAAAAATTATTAGATTGTAATGGATCGAATATCCTCCTTGTCACTTCACAGAAAACCAAAAACTACTGAGACAATATTTTTTCATATATCTAAAAACAAATCTTAGACACCTACCATAGAACCACTAGGTGTTTCTAATATATGGTAAACATACAAATAAATACCAATAGAATAAAGCAAGAAATTAAAATTTGAGTCATTTTTCAAAAGCTTACCAGTGATATTTAACATGTTTATTCAATTTTTCCACAGGTATCAAATGACCGAAAACAAAATTTCTTTGATTGAAAATTGAAGTATTTTCGAGGTTAAAATAACCCATGAAATGGACAAGAATATTCTGCAGTTCAAGATTACCAATATATTGTAGAATATCATGCAAAATATCAATATATGATGGGAAATTTTACTTTGTTACTTATCCTTCCATTTATTCTTATTTATGTATACACCATTCATAATTATATCAGTAATTTAATGAAAAAGTAAAAAAAAATTACTTATTAATACTTTCCTTCTAGCCCACATTGGAAAGCGGATTATAATTTTAAAACGATGGTAAAATTAAGATTCATTTTAAAGTGCTATAAAACTCATTCGCTGCTTTTTGTGGATTTTGATAATTCTTAAAAATGATGCTTTTTTCCAAGATTTCATACAAAATTATTTTAGCAATGTTTGAATTATTCTAAAATTTTGATGGCTTAGAATATTAAAAAACTAAAAAAAGATAATGAACTCAGATATTATGTATCGTAAAGAGTTTGTAAATACGAGAACTTTTTTACAGTTTATTATAAACTATTTCATTCGCATGATCAAATCTTGTCGTTTTTTCTTGCAATCAAATCTTTAATTAAAATCACCATACACCGATTAACGATCATACTTTAATTGTTTGAAAAATGTATCGAATCATTTTTTTATTTAATCTACAGCATTGTCAACTGATTTTTTAAATGAAGTATTTAGAAATGTTTCAAATTTGTGGTATGGCCAGTTGTGAAAGAAATTTACTCTCCCTCTCACGTGCCCCCCCATAACCAATATGAGTATGTCTCGGTTTATTAGGTTGACACAGTGTATGTCAGACTCTTTCCTTTTTAATTTATTAAAACTACTTCCAAAAATACTTTTAGTGGTTTAATTTTTTATTGTATGGTAAGTTTGCAGATAAAAACAATTTTCAACAGTATATGTAAAATATAAAATAAATGATCGCTGTTTCTCTTATTCAAAATAGTTGAATGTGGCCTTTTTTTGAACAATAGAGTACCATAACAAATTATTGAAAAAATTACAAAACATGCCAAGATAAACTCCTATATAAAAGACGCAATTACTTTTGCCAAGTGCAAGAATAGTTACATATAAAATATAAACAATAGACAGTTTATTCTACAGATACCAAAAAAAAAAAATTGTAGAATTGAAAGTATTTATAGCGATTAAATATTTTGAAAGAAAGAAAATAATTTTCATGATCGCTTATTATAGAAGCCAACTGATACCACATGCATAAAACCAAATAATGAGATCTAAAAAATCCAAAATTTCTTCTCTCAACCAAAAATAAAAAATAAAAAAAGACAAAAAAACAGAAGAATAATTTATTTCATTTAATATAGCTTACATTTCAATTCTCTTTTCTATATTTAGTTCTTTCTTATATGATAATTTACTTTTATTATAGATAGCATTTAAAATATAATTGCACTAAATTAACAATGGATAGTTCTCTACCAGTCTAATTATAAGCTTTAATCACAGATGCACATTTAAAACAAAAATAAGAGAAATACTATAAACCAGCTGTGCAAGTGTATAGCTTTATAAGAATTCGAGCCAGAATATAAATTTTACAATGATAAAAAATTTCATCAAAGAAAGTAAACGAAAAGGAAGTCGACAGCATTCAAATAGTATAGGAAAGTATATACAATTTGATTTGAATTAATAAACATCCATTTTTTGTGTAATAAGAAAACTACAAGTGAATCAAAATTATCCATACCTATTTATCCTTATCTAATTGAAGAAGAGAATTTAATCATCATTAAATAACATGAGACCAATTGCTTATTCATTAAGGGAAATATTTTCAGTTTATTTTCTGCAGAGAAAAAAGAGAATTTGTAATATGAGAAGAGAAAAATCATTTTTGTTAAATTTTTGTGAAAGTCATGTAATTAATAATTACATGACTTTCACTAATATATATATATATATATATATATATATATATATATATATATATATATATATATTATATATATATATATATATATATATATATATATATATATATACATATATATATATATATATATATATATATATATATATATATATATATATATATATATATATATATATATATATATATATATATATATATATATATATATATATATATATATATATATATATATATATATATATATATATGTACTTAAATTGATTCAACAATCAAAATGCGATTACTTATTATATTAAATAATTATGATTATAGTATTAATTATATTTAAATACAGGTACAAATCACGGATAAAAAATAGATGGCAGACTTACAATTATAAATTCTTTCATTTTTTGAAAATTTATGACTAGACTTAAGTAAAAATTATGAACTTTTTGATTTTGCGGTTTAAATTATAAGTTACCTAGTAATCAAAGAGGAAAGAAGGAAATTTAGAGATTGACTTCAAAAGTACTTTTGCTGTTGAGCTTAACTTAAGTTTGAGCATTATAATTATATTAAGAGTTAATTAACGATATTTATTTAAAATTATATTTAATTCATACTAATTTAATAAAACATTAAATTTTATCTAAATTAGAATATTTTCCAAGAAATAAAGTTATCTAGGCTGAAATTTACTTTATTTGTTTTGAAAACAAATTATTTAGTTAAACTATTTTGTTAACAAACAGTTGAATGATTTCTCACTGCATAAATCGTACTTGTTTGTTATTTATGTCCTCTGAGAATACAAATAGAAAACAACAACCTAAAATTTATGGTCAAATTTAGTTAATTGTATTGACTTTAAAGAATACCAAATCAAAAATTTTAATCAATTTATTGATTTTACGATACATTAAAAGAGTTGTGGCTAATAGACTTTCTCCAAGAAGCAAGCAATCGCCAGAGACATAAATTATATCGATTTTTCCATTTGCCATTTTGGTTTGACATTCGGAATTGGCTTCAATTATCATGAAGTTATCAAGCGTATCGTAATTAGATTCTGTCTTAACTGTTTCTTTCCTAGCTATTGGGAACGCAGTGCTTATTTTAATGAATTTTCATGTAATGTGCATGAAATATTATTTTAGCACTGCGAAAGCAATTCTTACACATCTCTGCAAAATGCATAAATATAAAGATGACTTCAATGGATTAAGTCGTTGTGCGTTTCAGGTAATTAAAATTAAGCAATATTCGTGAGTTTTTATTCATCATCAACATTTCTCATATTAAAACAATGAATAAAATATTTTTAATTAATAATTTAATATTTTTAAAATTACAATCATTTTCCAGAATAAATTTTTTTAAATCCTTGTTTCTTTAACTTAGAAGTATAGTTATATCCAGATAATATTTACAGTTTTATTTGTAAGTTTTATTTCCTCAATATAATCAGGTACCAGGTGATGATGATGATATTTGTTAGAGAACGTGCCAGAAGTATATAAGTAAAAATTACAGATTTAATAATTAGCAGACTTTAAATAATCACTTTTCTTCCGTGAAATATTACACCTCATTGAGCCACGGCAATCTGTAAGTAAAATGCGTGGCTCTTATGTCAGGCAGAAACCAGATTTCTGACAGATTATCGTGTTGAGTGGGCCCATGTACTTTTAAAATTTCTTGAGCTCAGTATAATGTTTAATTGTGAAGTGGAATTTTGGAGAAGAAAATATTAGCTTAATTATTAAAATCATCATTTGGCGTTATAATTTTACAAAGAATTTGGATACGTTTAGCAGCTTTGATTAGTAAAAATAGGCAAATAGAAACGTATTGTTATAATTTTATTACACTCTATGATATCTGTATTATGTATTCATATTAAGTATTACACTCAAAGCGACACAGATGATGACAATAAGTAAAATAATTGATCTTTTGTCTGCAAAATGTTTACATATTTGTGATTTTTAATCTTTTTCATAGATCAAAATATTAGTCTATATATAAAAAAAATTCTTTTTAGAACATTTCATAATTCCATAAAATTCTATTACATAGTGTTTATTGTTGGCTGGTCATAAATATTAATTTTAGTTTTGTGATTTGTGTCTACGATATCTGTGCGTTATTTAACATTAATTACATGATTTATGTAGTAGGGACACTTTATATTAAAATGGTTATCAAAACTAGAATAAAACGTCAAAAGACATACATTCTATTTAATTATACGTTATGATCGCACATTTTTGACTTTGTCATAATATCAGCTACAGTTTGTGATTAATACTACTAAATCTAGAAACATAATACAGGTAACCCTCCTATAACACGGTTTCGCTATAACACGATTCGTAAATTGCTGGAAAATTCCTACAACACGTCACCCTATAACACGGTTTTGTTCCAATGTTAGAGCTTGTTATCGGTCGGCGGAAACATGTTCCCTCCTTACTGCGTGAAACATCAGAAAACGAAATTGGTGCCATATTAAAAGTCACTAAATCAATCGGAGGCAAAGGTTTTGTGGATATGGCTACTGAAGTCATTCAAGAATTATTAGTGGAAGAAGGAGTTGATGAAGCGGATTTGATGGAAATGGCATCCCTTGATGCAAATCAAATAGAATTTGAGGACGCAATCAATAGAATTTGAGAATTTGAGGAAATAGAATCTGATGAAGATTGTGCAGTTAAGAATTTAACATTAAAAGAATTACAAGAAGGCCTATGCTTAGCAGAAAATCTCGAGTCATTTTTCTTGAAAACAGACCCTTACACGGAAAGAAGTCGAAAATTCAAAAGGGAGCTGCAAAACTGTTTAACTCCATACAGCGAAATTTACAATGACCTAGTGAGAACTAGTCAGCAAAGTTCGATTACTGATTTTTTTAAGAGGGAAAACATACAAAAACTTTAAATCGAGAAATAAGTTCTGAAAGTGGAGGCGATATCGTTCCACCCAAAAAACGTTCTTGGTTGATTGTACTGAGCAGTGACGACGAATAAATTCATTAAATTAGGGTTGCGTTCGATTAAAATATTTTTTCTTACTTTGTGTTGGATATACATTTATTATTTAAAAAAATTAAGTTGCTTATGTCGAATTAAAAAATATATTTGTTTTTAATAAGTTTTTGGAACGTAACCCCCTTTTTGTACTAGTTCTGGGTCTCATACAACACGATTTCACACAACACGGCATTTTCTAGGAACCTAACTACCGTGTTATAGGAGGGTTACCTGTATTGTTAATGAGTAAGGCAACTATTTGGATCATATTACACCCTGCAGTTGCATAGCACAGCATGCAATATTTGTGAAGTATAGTGTTTATTTTTGCTTATGGTAATTTTTTTTGGATGTAGAGCTTACTAAAGAGATCCTACAGTTTGAATTGAATTCCAAAAATCTACAAACAACTTTACCCGATATGAGAGACAAACCCACAAACTGTGAACTTGCAGACCAGAAAGCTAACGACATCCACCACCTCAGCAGAGAAATATACTGTAGCAATAACTATTGAATTTTTTCTTACAAATGTTTTTGTAACATTTATTTTTTTATTATTACAGATTACTAATGTAATCATTTTTGAGGCATTTTAATATTTTTTTAAAATAATTTCACCACAGAAAATTCGAATATCCTAATAGTTCAATTAATTCCTATTATCCCTTGTCTTTTACTTCAATTGAATTCATAATATTATGTAAAATTATTTTTATACTTATGAAGTTTTAATTATGCGTTTTGTATAGCAGCGAGCGGGCAGAATGAGGAATGCTCTGGTCGATCAAGTATCCCATTAATCACTCACATAAGAGTTTGAGGGATTTCTTAGCGAAATTAATCAAAAATTAAAGGAATTGCTTCTGCACAGTAAAATAAACTATTCTATAAGAAGAGAGATAAATAAGCAAAATATTAAATCATACAAAAGTATATTTTCATAATTACTTAACATGATAATAACGAAGTATGCCAAAGCTATAAGGCATCATTTGAATATCAGCTAATTTTTTAGGAAAAATATTTAGGAAAAATAAAAAAACAAAAGGCTCATTGGTACATGATTAATAGTGGACTAGAAAGAAGAAGACCAATACACAATTTTTTTTACTGTTCCTTATACTTTAATTAATTTTTTTACTAGACCAAATTAAAATTAGAAAAACTTATTTGACATTATGCTTAATTATTTGGAAAAATATTAAAAATGATCTTGACACTGGAAAATACTTAGTCTTTTATGAAAACTGTGCTTATAAGTATTTAATGCTAAAATATTTCATTAAAAATCTCATGCAAATAAATGCATTTTAACTAGTTATTATTTAATATTGAAAAAGAAAACCAGTGATAAGCAATTTTCTAAAAATGACGTTTCATTTATATAGATTTATTTCAAAAAACATACCTAACCAAAGGAGCGAGCTGTTGGGGACTCCTCTAAACCCCAAAGATGCATTCATCACAATTGTAAATTAAAATTTCAAAACAAATTTCTTTTAAAGAAATCTTTATGAATAACTATTGCAGTGCAAAGAAAAAGATAAGCAAAAATAATTACACAAAAATGTGACTAAGTATTCACAGTTGAAATTTACAGATTGAGTTTTGAACTCATAATAATTCTCTCTATATATATATATATATATATATATATATATATATATATATATATATATATATATATATATATATATATATATATATATATATATATATATATATATATATATATATATATATATATATATGTATATATATATATATATTTATATATATATAATCCAAGCGTTTCAGAGAAAAACAATTATGTGATTTCAAAGCACCATTTTTTAATTAAATCTTATGAATAACTAATATTTTTCCACATTAGAATTGTCTAATAAAATATATCAGTAATGCAATATGCTATGTAAATAGTTTTCAAAAAATTAATATAAAGTTATTTGCATACGACATTAGTAATAGTTATAAGCCAAGTACTCCTTAATTGTTATAATCATTCTATTACCTGCATAATATTTGCAATCACAGAAGAAATTCAACGCTTCAAGACAAATCCTTTTTGTATTTTTAAGGTAACTTGTAATAAGTGAAAATAAAATAATTTAAATTTCTAAACTTATATACTGAATAAATTATTTTATTGTAAGTACTTTCCATACTATAGAAAAAATCATAAATATATAGCAAAATCATGCTTGTATATATATATTTATTCTCATTACAATTACTATATCAAAATGAAATGACACGAAAATAATTATTCGTTGCCACTGAGCTTTAAGATTTTGACTAATTTTAAACATATATAATAGAAAAATAATCATTTCAAATTTTTCGGGCTTTAATTGGAACATGATGCATCATGGGATTGTCAAGGGACTGATTGAAGTCTCACAATTGTTTTTTAATCATGCTCATGTTCATCAATAATGTGGAAAATGTATGATTAAGGTAAAGGTATTTCTTACTAATCTTCATTAAAAATGTAAGCTAAGAATATTTACCTATATTTGGTAGATTTAATTTTTTTGGTAAAGAAGAAGTATAGCTTGATTTAAATAAAAAGTAAGGTAGATTTGGAAAATGAGAAGTATGGCTGACAACTCAATTGTAAATAATGAGATATTGTACGAAATAAAATAAATATTGATGAAACGAAACTCCTTAATCAGAATATTGGTCTTTGATTAACTTAAAAAAACTATATTATTTTACGAAATTTTGACTACAGTTTTTGTAAATAATTTAAACCTAATTAATGCCATCTGAATTCATTGTAAAGTCGTTCATTCGACAAGTAGTTAAATTTAGTTAACGTTATTAACGTTCTGTGTTTGCACGAGGAAGAGAAGGAGTTGACACCTGTGGAGGTAGAAAAATATATTTGATACATACTTCCCCACATTCTTTCTACATTCCCTCAATCAAATTGTTTGTTTTTAAAAAATAATGTATATTTTTGCTTTTGAAGAAGTATACTTTTTGCCCACTGTAGTGAACCTGTTTTCGATTTTCCCAATATGCCAAACATTGGAAATATATTCGATATAGGATGAAAGGAGTCTTAACTTCAATATTTAATCGCTTAATAATTAAAAGAAATTTTCAAGCGCTTAACAATTTATTTAACTTCTTTTTAACTGATCTATACGTTAGGTTTCATCTCTTAATGGAAAACAATGTTTTGAACAAAAAAAAAATAGCAAATATCTTTAAAAATTTATAAATATCGTTGTTGTTTTCAAATCGCAAATTTTTCCAGAAATTTTATAACGTATTTTTCACTTTAAATTATTCTTATGATAAATAGTGGGCTTATATAAAAGTCGAACTTTAATATAAGAACGTCAGTATTTTCCTTATTAATTTCTGTCTTTAATATTTCAATTTTAACTACGATTACGATATGTGTATAACAAAGCAAACGTCTGGTCACAATCCTTTTTCTATGAAACCTTATATATTCCGAAAATGTAACCTTTCAAAATTAGATACTTTTATTTCCAAACGCATATTTTAAATTTAAAGAGAAACGAATATACGATTTCTTATAAGTTTTGTTTTAATAAGTTTTATGTGATTTCTTTTAAGATTTTATTGGTTAGTCTGGAATCATTTTTAGTTGTGAAAGCTAATTTATCCAGTACTTCTCTTTAAAGAAAATTTGAACAAACAATCGTGCCTTTGGTGAGAATCAAATCTACGAACTATTGAACTATTCGTTCGATAAAGTATATTTTAAATTTTAAAGGCGAAAGCACTGCAACAGTTTATCTAAAATCATAGAAAAAAGGTTTGGAAGAAAATATTTTACTCTGCCTGAAATGTTCTAATCTAAGAATGAATAATTGTTTGTGTTTATCGCATTTTGATAATGTTATAGTAAATGCATAATTTTTTGTGAAGGGATAATTTTAGTATCTACATGCACTATATTAAATTATAACATTTGTTTAAATATTAAATATATTTGTATGCCTCTTCACTGCTGAAATTAAACACAATAATTTACCTTGTGGTTTTTTAAAAAATTAATTAAGTTTCTACTTAACAAACTTACTTTAGAAAGTAGTTCTAAAAAATAATTTGCAACTATACAGTATTAGGTAAAGACAAAAAAATTAAAAATTAAGAGTCAATAATGAGTTATATAATGGCATCCTTTATTAACACATATCTATTAAAATTATTCTTGACTTTTAACTATATAACGCAATTATAATGTAATCGTATGTAGTAAAATGTAATTAGGGATTATTTTAAAAATTAAAAGAAAACGAAAATGAAGAAAATAACAAGTTGCAAAATCAAAGAAAATAAAAAATATAAATTGTTCTTTTTACGTTTTTCTCATATTTTTCTCTTGCAAAACGTGAATGGTCTAATTTTTAAGGAAAATCCTCCTGAAAAACATTTTTTAGGTGAATATCAAAATGTCAATAATAATTTTTGTTTGGTGGTTTTCATTGATCAGTGTCAAAATACATAACCTGTAGTAGGACTACATACTTTGCAGTGCACAATACATAAATTTTTCTCAGTTAACTGTTATACAGCGGGAAATATAGACTTTTTTTGTTCTATACATGCACATTTGTTGGAGTGGATGCTTGAGAAATTTCCAAGTTTCCTCTCTGGAGACAAGTGAATATGATCCTCTGTTGGCGAAAAATCTTTTAAAATGCAGATCTAAGCGTAAGTTCGTGTCTCATAATTGGTTTAGAATATTAGACTACCAACAACGTTGTAGTAAATACATGATACGTAGAAATATTTGATATTTTAGAAAAAGGATTGTGTATTTATAAACAACAAAATGCATTGACGATTTTCTAAAAAATGCCTAAAATTTTTTTATTGAATTTAAACGTTTTCTATATGTCTCTAGATAGAGAATTTATGTTTTTAAAATCAGAGCCACAGGTGTTCATTGAATTTGCTCGCGAAATGAAATTTCTTAGTAAAAAGAAATTAGAGAAGTTATTTTGAGATTTCTTAGAAATGGGGTTATAAATTTTGAGATGAAATATAGTTTACGCGACAGCAACATGCAGTTAGCAAAAAGATGACTTATCTCCTTTGGGAACAGTTTTACGGGGACAAAAACTTTTAAAGTGCTTACTTTCTAAATTAAAAATGAAGAAAATGGAAGAAAGCAAGTGATTTCGTAGTTGGAAAATTGCCAAATGAATTTGTTTGTGGTTATTCAATTCTCATCAACACTTTTCTGTGAATTAGCGATACAGAGCTTCTCTCATTTGTTTGATTTATAAATAATTATACTCCCACTCAAGATATCAGCCGGTATCTGCTGTCGCTGATTACATGCAAATATTAAAAAGGAAAATTACTTTCTTGTTCCAGCAATCGATGAAACATAATTTGTTGGTGCAAAAACAGTTGCTTTCCTTATGGCTTCTTTAGCTGGAATATTTAAATAATATTTAATTATAAAGAAACCAAACTAGCTTATTATTAACTACTGAAAAATGTCAGGGAAAATATCATTCGTGTATAGTGAAAAATATGTGTCACACAACAGCTGTTTCAAAATTCTTATCTACAACTCTTCTAGAACACTTTTGCATGGATGGATAATCAATTAATTCTAATGAATTAAAAAGATGTATTTAATAACTTTAACAATTTTCAATACTTTAAGGAGCCATATATTTTATTTCATGAAATATAATTGTGTAAACTAAAAAAACATAAGTTTTGTTAGTTATATTAGAGATGTAATTTTTACAAAATTTTTAATATTACATTAACTGCCAGAAGTTTAGTTAAATAGAAGATAGTGACGAAATCTTTTTAAAAAATTCTTGCTGAAAAGTGGGCTTACTTTTTCAAGTAAAAATATTTTTAAACTCAAATTGTCTTATAATAATCTTCTTTTCTCATTACAGCTGCTAAACATTGCAGGGATGTTATAAATTTGCGAAATTGGAAAAGTGTTTCCCAAAAAGTATCTTTGATTGTCATTACTGACCTTTTTTAATCCTTTATCAAAAGCAAAATGATGAAATATTCGTTCCATATTTTATAAACTTCATTTAATATATACTACTTTTACTATTTTATATTTTCATCGCAGTGACATCGCTGCCACAATGATTTTCATGTCAGTTAAACTCCTAGTGACCAATGATGTCACTGTTAACTATTCATGAGAGTTCTACTTAAGAATGAATGACGTCACTTTCATTTTACCCAGTAAAATTTTTAACTATGTAAGATTTCTACCTGGCGATATAAATTTAGCACTTTTAATCTCAGTATCATGCTATATTTATACTTATTTTTATGCATTTTTTTACTTATTTTGTAAATCACAGTATAATAACAGTACAAAGTTCACGCAAATACTCACTAATATATATTTAATTTTTAAACATATTAGTACTATTGATATTATGGAAATTATATAATACTTTTTTTTTTCATTGAAGAGAACGGCAAACTTGCCTATGCCCTTGTGAAGTTAAATTTTGTGGTATAAACTAAATTCTTATTTTATGCTTTGTTTTAGATATTATGCCATCATATATCCTTTGAGTGGCAGGTGGACCAAGGTTAGGGGCAGAGTAATTATTTTTATAATTTGGAGCTGCTCATTCGCCCTGTCCAGTTTCCAGCTAGTTCATGGAAAAGCTGAAAAGTTCCTGGTCGGTGGTCAGGAGGTTTACGACTGCAACGAGATATGGGACGAATTAGAAGGAAAGGTTAGATCATTTGTATTTATTTGTCTCATGGTTTGTACTAATATTATTTTAATCGTCAGACTAGGTAGGGGATTAGCAACAACATCAAAATTTTTTATATAAATACTTTAAGCCACTACAGTACTGCTATGTTGTACTGTAGTGGCATATTTCATCATGACTTAAGATTAGATCTTACGTAATGCAGTAACAAAACCATCATTCAATTTGGAGTTTATCAATACAATCAATCACTATCACATTAATTAAATAATACAATGTGATAAAATCTGTGCAGCTAGAAAACTTATTCTAACTGCAAGAACTTGTATTTCATTCTAAAACTTTATAATAAGGTTAAAGTTGTAATCAGATCAAATCTAATTAATGCAAAAATTTAAATACAAATAATTTGAATTAAACTTTCGAATTTATTCCCAATAATAGAGATTTTATTAATTATTAGTCACTTTTCTAAGGATCTAAGGTATTTGATTATCTGCTTTGAAACGTATCTTCTGGACTTTCTTTTCTTAGAGAATAAGCTACCTTTATCAATCTTACGAAAAATTTAAATATTTATAAATACATTCATTTTAAATTTTTAACTTTCATATAATTTTGTTATTTTTTTTATTTTTTCAATCATCTAAATTTTCTCCCTTAAAAGTTCAACAACATTTAGTAAATTTATTGAATAACTTACTTTTCAATCTATCTAGATAAATTTCAATACGTATTTGCTTCATAAATTTTCTTACATAATTCGAGATCCAGCAGACTCTCATTTAACGACTCAACTATGGATGAGTTATGTGTCAGATTAACAAATATCTCGAATAAAACAAATTGAAATAATTAGCTTTTAAATATTGAATGATTACATTGGTGAGAGAATATATAATATGCTATTCATCTGTAAAACAATATAAATTATGAAGATAGGTAGATCAAGTAAATGACATTTAATTATCTCAAATAAATGTTTGATGAAGGGAAGTTCTGCAAATATCACTGGAGATATCCAAGCATCGAAGTGTTTTATAATGTTACTATAAGGACAACTGTTTGATATGTCCGAGCATTATCTTGCTGAAAACTGTTTTTCAAACTCTGAGAATAACTTGCCGATAATCATTCTTACGTTTGCAATTATTCCTTCAGCACTTTTCATGGTCTATGTTTTCTGCATATTTCCTGCGCATTTCAAAGTTCATTTGTTCAAGCAATTTACTCTAGATTATTTTTCATTCTCTACAGCAATCTTTTTATCTTTTCATCGTTGCGTGGATATAAAAACAAAAAATATTTCTGGACAGCGTTCTTACCAAAGGAATTTCTTAGAAAGGATATAATTGAGTTGTCGCTTTATTTTTTACGGTATACTTAATGAAACTGTATAGATATAGGCGATAATAATCAAACTTCTAAAGTAACTTTTCCTCTTAACGATTTTTAGCTCTTACATTATACGGAATAATAAATTCTTTTGCAATAAATGTGTATATTTATTCATATATTTAAGTTTTAGGTTATAAAAACTATATAAAATGCAAAAACTATTATTAAGAAAAAATATAGTAGGTTTATTTTCTGATTTTTAATCAAAAATATATCATCTGTTTTGGCCTTAATCTAGTAGAAAATCAAAAGTTCATAAACGTAATAACAAAAGAATTAAAATTTTGAATTTAGTTGAAAATACTAATAAATTTTAAAAAAAAACAAAAATGTGAAAATATAATTTATAAAAGATTGATTTTACATGTTGATCATTTAAAAAACAAGCAAGCAGTTTAATAGATTTTTTCATTAGAATTACATGACAAATGAATGCAAGGGGAAGGGAAAATAATGCTTTGCTAGAAGAAAGAAAATAGGGAAAGAGCATTTCATATTGTGCACCGGAATTAATTTACCAATCACCAGAAAAAAGTCTAATTTAAATGGAGATTTTGTAAAAAGCACCGATATATCATGTTAAACTAAGTCAAAACAAACTGTATAAGAAGCGTCCACAAATTAAGTGAAACCTATAAATATGTCAGAAAGTCTTATTAATGGATCTAAAGGGCCAAATGGGTTCGTGATTCTTCAAATTCTTCAACACTGATACTACGGTTTATTTGAAAACAGTGCCGTTTATTTTTGAGCTAAATTCAAGCGACGAAGCTGGAACCGGAATTCTTCTCTTAAATTTCCAACTACACTAGTAGGTGAGTATAATGGGAACAATTTGTTAGTACTCATGCTTTACGTCAATTCAGTAGCTTGCAGTTGTTACCTTATCAACGTAATTGTCATCTATAGACATGATTTTTTTTCTTATCAGCCACCATTATTTTGAATTGTAATAAATGACTTTTAAATGTTGCTTAACAATATGACACAAAAACATACTGCAAGTGATATATTTAGGATAATGTTGAAATAATGCCTTGTTACGTTTGATTATAAACATGTTTACAAAATCGATACATTTTTAAAACAGTATAACCATATTTTACACTATGATGTAAAAATACTAGTTAATAAGATTCCAGGTTAAACTGTCACTGTTTCATATGATACACAAGTCACTTAACATGGCTGTTTAAAACCCAAAACCAAATCCAATGAAATAACTATTTTGCATAATTTCGATTTTGAGCATGAATCAAATTTTACTTATAAGAAAATCACGGATTTTGTCAGTTTGTTAGATGATGCACAAAGCATTTATTCTAAATATTTAGCTGGGACACCTAATTATATTTTTTATGCAAATGCAATGACCAATTAAAAAAAGAAATATTAGATTACAATTATTCTATTTTGGCTTCTTTATTACTGTATTAACCCTTTTCAAAGGCTTGAGAGTTATGTAATATAAAGTTCAAATTCTGCTTTGATTGTAAGTTCCACTCATATGATGCAATATGAGTGGAACTTACAATCTAAGCAGAATTTGAACACTAAAAGGATCCACGTCTAAGATTGAAATCGAACTTCTAAAGTGTCAATTTTTCTTGACAGTCACATAATTTGACAGCTGATAACGATAATGAATCGATAGCAATCTTTATTGGCATCGTAATGTATTTGATGAAATATACGATAATTTATCGCAAAAACTTTTTTAAAAAAATTTTCATATATTTAATTTTATGTTATGCTAGAAATAACAAATAATTAATGAAAAATATTTCAGTTTTAGAATTTTTTTCATTCTTTACATTCCACAAAAGGAAATTATTACTGGGAATAAAAAATAAAAATAGCGCTTCTTCTCACACAAAACAAACAGAACGTTCTTTTTCAATGAGTAGTAGTATTCGTAATATGTAGTTCCATATTTTATTTATAAGTAATGATAATATTATTAAAACAATTACTTCTGAAAAAATTTTAGAATTACTAGTGAGCAATAAAGTGACGGTCTTAAGTTTTGCATAACAAATTATCTTACCTACTTGTGGGAAATTGTTTTAAAATTTAGCGCACAACTAAAAAAATTTAAAAATTCATTATATATTCCAACTGAGCAGAATAAACCTTTTTCTCGGAAAATAATTAGAAAAATTTTATTTTCTGAGAAAATGGTTGAGGTATAATTTATCATTTTATTTCAGCAAATTTATTTCTTCAAAAAGTATTTGTGCCCCCACTAGTACCAAGGGAAAAAGAGAAATATATTCTCATTTTATATTGTTGCTCCCATTTTGCAAACAAGAGTTCTTTAATCTTTCCCTTCTACATTTTTATTATGCAATATTAAAGAAGTTTTATTAAAACACTCATGAAGTGGCTGAAACAAATATTTCTCAAATTATTAAATAACATATTTAACTTGTCCTTCATTATGAAAATAAGTTTATTATATTGGTTAAATACTTTGCCTTTTTAAATTTATAATGGTATTATTTTAAATATGTTTGGAAATTTTTTTTATTTTTATAAAAAAAATTTTGTATTTTTTCAAGTTTTATAGTTTGATGCTTCGAGACAGTCTAGCTTCTGATTGTTATTGTACAGCATTTGAGCACATATAATCGATGATATTTTGGAATATTTTTCTGTTCATAATATGTTGTATTCATGTTTCATGAAAAGGAAAAGGAAATCTCTTAGCCTGATAAAGGTTAATTCAAAATGGAGAAATGCAATGTCCTGTTGTTCCGCACTGGCGAATAATAGCATACGAGCCTAATTTGGCACATTAAATATTTATAAAAATTCATTCTTGAAATATTTATTTATATTTTATTTAGAGTAGCATTATATCTTTAAAGATCTTTGATATTTCGATATATAGCCAATTAAATGCTTGAACCTATTTTTTAGAACAAGATAGATATACATCTAATCATCAAATATTACAACATACTATTAAAAAAATTTAAATTAATTACATTGAAATCATTCCAACCTGTGGCAGAATAACGTAGTTCGGAGCAGCATTTTCCTATATCAATTCTAGCTATGGTTGAATAATAAAAAATGAGTATTATTTTTAAGGTTTCTGCATCTGTATTTAATTTGGAGTATTATTTGAAAAGTTTTTTCATGCTTTTTAATAGTATGTATTTTTTATGAAGCATAAATAGGGCAAAAATATCTAAGTTGCAATAAATGCATAAGCAAAAGCATATATATTACCAGCTCGGCACATAATGTAGAAGGACATTTGGATTAGAGACTGAAAAATATTAAAAAATATCATCAATAACTATTATGATCATAATTTAATAAAATCATAAACATACATGAAATTTAAAATATATATTATTATTAATTATTTATAAATGTCTTTAATGTGTCAAAACAATAAAACATGAGAAAATTTTATTAATTATTTAAAAACTAATACATTTATTATTCCCTTTTTCAATAAAAAAATATCAATACAAATAATAAATAACTTTAGCCAAAATAAGATAGAAAAATTTTAGTACATATGCTTTAAATATACATGTTAATTTAGCTTTTAGACTTTCAAATCAAAGAATATGTGCTACGTTTTATTTCAGGTGTACACTTCCGTGGTGTTTTTCTTAACATTCCTTGTCCCCATGTTAATATTAACTTTCACGTACGGAAGTATCGGCTGCAAAATGTGGTCTCACAAAATACCTGGTAATGCAGATGCTTCCAGAGATAAGCAGCTTCTAGCTTCTAAGATGAAGGTAAGTTCAGTTACCTTGAATCTAAAGATAGGAAACCTAAGATATGGGATTATTCTCTGACTACTAAGAATAAACTTACAGAGATCAGAATTATATATAGCGCCATATTTGAATTGTATGGATAATATATGTTCAAAAACATTGTCATGAGAAAAATAAGTAAATTCCTTATTCATGAAATTTTATCACCTTAATCTGTGAAGCGCTTTATATGGATCGAAAATATAGTTTTGATTATCTATGTCCAAACACACATTGTTATTAAAATATGCAAAAATTACGTTCATAATTAGAAAGGAATTGCATTATATTGACGTTTCTTAACAAGAAATAAAATATAATTAGTGGAAATATGATGAGGGAGCAATTTTTTTAAAACTTTGATCGTATAAGATGATCAGTGTAGAAGTCCGGATTGTTCAACTACATGTAAATTACCTTTACAGTATTAGCAAATCATGTTGAAAAAGCATAATTTGTTATTTATTAAGACCATATAAAAAACTTAATAATGAGTATAAATAAAAAAATTAAGTTAACTTTGAAATATTTAACCATGATTTACTTAAAACATATTGTTATATTTTTATGTCAGTTAATGCGCGCAGTTAATACGTTGTGATATTTATTTGGCTCTTGCGAGATAACACGGAAACTGATAATAGTTCACAAAATGCAAGTACCGAAATACAGAGAAAGTAACGTATAATATAATAACTATAGAAATATCTTTCAAAATCATCTCATCATATTAATTAATATTAATTATTAACTACACACACACACACACATATATATATATATAGATGTGAGCCAACTCGCTGTAGTTGGAACTCTTCAGTTTGGTATGGGTTGTTAAAATATAAAGTCTTAGGAACTCTCTGAGATCTAAGTTTTTAGCCAAGTAAATGACTTCATTGAATGAGGTACTTTTTGTAAATATTGTAATGTATTCAGTAAGTTATGTATATTTAACAAAATATTTTATTAGATTGTTGATTAACAAAACTATTAGAGTAGCAAAAATACTTATGAAATTATATAACAGACGTACTTTTCTTATTCTTGGCATGAGCTGTGGTTTCATTGATACAAATTTTATGTGCAACAGCATCTAACTATTGTGGATCCTAACGGATGCAAAATTTTAAGAAAATGATTTCATTTAGATCATAAGATTACCATAATGATAACAATGAAATCACGTAAAATTTGTGGGCTGAAGTGGGTTAGCCTCTTTATGGCAGCTTATTTAGCAAAAAAGGCTCAATAACTGCAAATGCTGCTTGCTTTTGATTAGACACTCTCATAATTTGTTATTTCCCTATCCCAGAGACTACGCAACCACCAATGTTGGTTAAAGGAGAGTGAATGTTTTGCTACGAGACCATTAATTATTTGTTCTCTAATTTTATGATAGGTGAAAATTTGCATATATCTTTCACCAATAATATATTTTTATTTCGTTCTATATAGAATTATTTCTAATAATATCTCCCCCTTTCTTTTCTTTTATTATTTTCGTATTTGGTTTTATAAACGTTAAAGTATTTATACGGTTTTGTCTGAGTTAGCTTTCATATCTTCCTCACAGATGATTCTTTGATTATTTCTTAAATTTCGAAATGAATTCAAAATTGAGTAAAAGAATCATTAAATTTAATTTCTTTATAGTGAAATAATTAAGATATTTAACAGCAATGTTCCCCTACTTTTTTGTTAATTTAAAAATTTTAATTTAACATTTGTTAATTTAGCAAATGTTATTATGGTGGATTTATATTTTTATTATTTTTTCCTTAATTAATTACAAACATATATCTATGAATTAAAAGTTTAAATGCATTTTAAATAAATTTATAAGATTTTTTTCAACATATTGAACTTTGTTCCTTGGATATAACAGATGCTATATAGTCTAGCATGCCAAATTCTGATTTTGGTGATTTTTGGGGAGATTTTTGAGGAGATATATCTGGCAACCTGGTTTTTATTACGTCATAGAGATGTAGACCTATAAGAACTATGCAGAAAATTCTATTTCGACAACTTTAGTATTTATGTCATAGCCCACGTCACAATACGTCATCTTGACAACACATTTTTTCATATCCAATAATATTCAGAATTTGGCATGCTGAAATACGCGGCATCTATGCCGATATATTTTATATTCAAAAATTATAAACCAATAACAGAAGAGAAATAGCTTCGTTTCCTTTCAGGTTGTGAAAATGATGGCAATTGTTGTAATATTGTTTGCCCTGTGTTGGCTGCCGATACAGATCTTCGGTCTAATGGTGTACTTTGCACCGGACCTTGTCATGCCGCTCCGTGACGAAGACTTCCCTGGATTCGCAGCAGCCTTCCTCTGCTGCCATTGGCTGTCCATGGCAAACAGCTTTGTCAATCCTCTTGTCTACTGCTTCATGAGTGACAACTTCAGAGTGAGTAGACAAGCATTGATTTTTCCTAAGATAGAAATTAAGATCTTATCCCTTAAGAACTTATTTGTTCCTATTTGTTTTCTTTATTTAAAAGCATGAAGAATTATAGCAGTTACATATTATAAGAATTAGGAATTCTTATAACATCGAACAGGATTCCCACATTGCATTCAGACATGCAAAAGAGAAGTCATTTATATATATTCAGGATATTTAGATTGAGTATATAAGAATTAGGAATTCTTATAACCTCGAACAGGATTCCCACATTGCATTCAGACATGCAAAAGAGAAGTCATTTATATATATTCAGGATATTTAGATTGAGTAAATACCGAAAATGTAAAAGTGAGCTCCGATCAAACATTAAGTGTATTTTGTACTTACGCAGAAAGATATAGAAATTCAAGGGAAATTTTTGGAAATAATTCCTCTCATTACTCCTGATGACGGAAAATTTCGAATTATAAATTGAATTATTTCAGAGTAAGCTAGTGGAGCTGGAAAAAATAAATGATATGTATTAGATAATAATATTTTGCTAATTGAACTTTTACATTTTCGGTATTTACTCAATTTAAATTTGCTGAATATATATAAATGACTCTCTTCTCTCTCTTTTGCATGTCTGAATGCAATGTGGGAATCCTGTTCGATGTTATAAGATTTCCTAATTCTTATAATATGTAACTGCTATAATTCTTCATGTTTTTAGATAATAATATTTTGCTAATTGCTTTTAAATTATTGATAAATCAGTACCAATTAAAAGTGATTTAGTTTATTTATTCACGGTTATTATAACAAGAATATCATTTTTAAATTTATTGTTTTTATGAATAATAACACATGCATTAAACAGTGATAATAACGATGATTTAACTTTGAAAGCTGTCGCATATATTTCGTAAATATTTCCCTTAATTGGATTTATCAAACAAGCGCATAAGTCCGCCCGTAGATCAAATCGAAATAATAGTTAAATAATCTTAGTAACAGAGTTGGTTAGAGATGGCACAATTAGGGGCTTTATTCCATGAATTCGTATAATTTTCACGTATTAGATATTTCATTATTGAATGCACGGGCTTGCAAGAAAGCATCGATTTTCATAATTCCTAGACTTAACAAACATTCAATAGTAGCTATCGATAACATTTGTTGTTGATTAAGTACATTATAAATGGTCAGCTATGTAGAATGGAATGCGAAATCCTTTATTAATGCTCCGAATATTAAATCAAATATTGTTACAAATAACACTGGAAGAAGAAAACCTAATTTTTGTCAATATTAAAAACTTCGAATTCATCTATAAAAGCAATATCATTTTGGTATCTAGATATAAAATATATTAAACTCTTTTGATGTTGTTAATTAAAGGTGAAGTGAACTGTAGAACATCTCGAAAATTCGAAGTATATTTTTTAAAATAATTCCTGTCAAACTCGGCTGGTCTTTTGATTTTTTAAGTAAATATGGAAAATTCCTTTTTTGTGCGATATGAAAAAAGAATATGGTGTATTTATTTAAGATTATAAAATTTAAGCTTAAAAATTAAAAATTAATAAAAATCAAAATAACTTATTTAAAAATAGAAAAAATAATATTTATATAAATTATCAAATGGAATATAGTAGCAAATCAATATCTCAGTATTCCATGATAAAATAAATATTGAGATTTAGTTAATATGCTTGGGGTGACACAACTAAATATTTTCTTTCGAAATCGAAACTATTGATCCTCGAATCGTGAAATTTACTTCAAGCTTTCAGGTTTGGATATTTTAATTATTTTTACTAATAAAAAAACTCTTCAAGAAGTTTAAGTAAAGTAGCTTCAAATAATCTTAACTTAATGGTAATTCTTCAGAGTTTTCGAATTTAAGTGTTTTTATTGTAAGCAAAATAAACAAGTGTTTTCTGTAAAATAAATAGATTTAAAAGATGTCAGAAGCAGAATTGTGAATTTTACTTTATTTATGTTTTTCCTTTGAGGTATGTTATTCCAGTGTGAAAAAATATTTTTAAATATTTAAATGTATGCATATAAAACTATATTTAAATTATAAATTACATTTTTATAGGAAGTGGAAAATGTTGTTTTATATACACACAGTATGTCATTACAATAGCTATTTAGTAAATTTTAATTATGTACAACATGAAACAATCAAAATGACTTATTCGTGTGTTTCCAAAATTGGCATGTTTATTTTTATTAATAAGTAGTATTTAAAGGAATATAAAATAAAATAGGTCAATTTCATAGTAATATTATGAAACTAAAATTGAAATGTAATATTTAAAATTAACTATGTGTTTTTCCATAGTTAAATTATTACAATTTATACATAAATTAAGAAATTTTTCAATTTAATGTATTTATTTTATATTGTAAGAATGCATATCAAAATTTCAAAGGATTCATGGTTAATTTTTCTTACATTTAGTTCTTTTATATTTTTGTGCATTAATAAAACATTAAATTAGTTTTTTTTAAAAAACATTTAGCTTTTTATATTTTAGAGGCTATATAAGAAGGAATCATTTTATAGTAATAATAAATATAATTTTATATAAAACATTAATGATTGGTGATACTAAAAATAACTTTCATCAGTTAAGGATTTTTTAATCGAATATTTGGTTCATGAAAAATATATTCTGATGCAATATGACCATTTTAACTAACATTATACTCATTCCCGCTGCCGTTTTTGAGAGTACAAATATTACGCCGTTTTATAAAAACAGTTTAAATTTCAAACTCTCAAACAGCATATAGAAATATTTTACCTTTATCAACATTTTCAAATGTAGTTACTATCATAATTTCGTTGGAAAAGGCTTCATTCTCATTATGGAAAGATTACTAGTTCTATACTCAATCCTACCGAAAATTGATCGTGTTTACTCATGTAGCTGAAGCATCCGAAATTGTGCATGTTCACAATGTTTTCAAAAGACAATGTTGCTCTTAGAAGTGGCTGGCCTTGTATAGGTTCTTTCACTCGGTCTGATTCTAAATTAAAAATATTGACCTTATTCTGAGTATAATAATAGCATACTTATTGGGTGGCATAATTTATAACATTACATCAAAACTGTTCCTTGTAGTAATGAAAGATGAAATAATCCTAGGAAACAAAAAAATTCTTCCAAATATATACATAAAATATAGGCAATAATTTTATGACTTTTACATAATTAAAGAATGTAAAAATTACTAATATAATACACTTGTAAATTACAATGTTAGTTTAAAAGTTAATTTTATTAGAAATTGTAAAATGCTTTTTATTTCATTGTATGTAATTACGAGGTATATCCAGAAAGTAAGTTCCGTTTGGTAATAAAATTAAATTGTGTACAGATACATAAAAATTATTTATTGCACAAAATTTTACAACTTTTAAACTACTTTTCCACGTAACTGCCGAAATTTTGCAGGCATTTGTCATAGCGTGGCACAAGTTTTTGTATATCTTCTTCATAGAAGTTTGCCGCCTGTGTCTTCAACCAGTTGGAAACAGTTTCTTTCAGCTCTTCGTCATTGTTGAAGTGTTGACCACCAAGGAAAGACTTGAGAAGTAAGAACAGATGAAAGTCGCTAGAAGCGAGGTCAGGACTGTACGGAGGATGGTCAATTCCATAGCGAGAGCACTAATTGTAAACTTGCGGTTTTCCTGGATCTTGTCATCAATCGCGTGAACCAGTTCTTCTGTAACCAAAGATGGACGCCCACTTCGTTCGTTATCATGCACTTCACTACGTCCTTCATTGAACTGTCGGACCTATCTTCTTACCATAGAATCACTCATCGCATTTTGTCCGTAAACTTCGCAAATTTGCCGATAAATTTCAATTGGTTTCACTTTCCTAGCATTCAGAAAACGAATCACAGATCTGATTTCACAAGCGGCTGGTTTTTCAATTAATACCGACGTTGTAAACAAGCACAACAAAGCGTACGTGGCTCACAGCGATCTCAAAATGGCGCACGTTTCTTATCCTTGATACAGAGCGTCTACCGCGCATGTGCTGAACTGCGATCACAGCGCTGCAGCAGAGATAAATTGAAACGGTACTTACTTTCTGCATATATCTCGTATATATGCAAGATAAACTTCTTTTACGAATTTATATTTAGTCTAAAGTTATTTGTTTTACTGTTGGTTTTCTGGATTTTAAAGTGGTAGTAAACTTTATTATCAGTTGTTTCCAGATTTTTTTATATCATGTAGTGTAACTTTCTTTTGCACTGCTCAAATCAAGAAATTCATTTGTGTTAATAAGCCGATATAAAAAATGCTTTCACAAAATTTATATTTTTAAAACACTTTTATAAAATTAAATATTCAAATTTCGAATTGATGACTGTCATACGTCTTGTCTGATTATAGGTTATGAATCAATAAACTTTATAAAGATTTGCTGCTGTGAGAAACCTTAATTAGCATGGTGAAATTTTAAAATTGTACTTTTTTATTACCTTTAAAATTTTTGAGAATGTTAAGAGATTATTTCACAACTTAATATTTCACGAGATTAATTTTCTATTTCACACTTTACTTTTTGTTAATTTAACTATCTATTTGAAGAAAGTTTCATGTAAGCACCTTTCAAGATAATGTCTCTTTCCTGGCACTTTTTATTCCCTTAACGCATTGGATGGCGTTTTGTTAATGCATTTCTAAATTAATCTATGTACGAAATTCTCCAATTTATGACTGTAATTTTATCTTAAAAAATTGGTGCATTCTTAATTTTCAAAACAACCGTCAAGGATTTTGAAATTTCTTTAAGTTTTCCTCTACCACATTCACTTTAATTTTAACAGAAATATTTAATGGCTTAGTGTATTTAATTCTATTCACTAAGTAATTTACATAGAACTCCCAATAAAACTCAAGTTTATCTGAATTTTTTAATTTTTATTTTTCGTATATTACAAAAGGGCTGCTTTATATTCTAATTAATCATTTGTATTATTTTCTTTCTCATATTTTTTTCACTTTATTGCAATTTTTCTATGAAAATGGAGCAATTTCATTTTTTGCGCTCGGCTATATTCATTAGATTTGTTGGCGCATGCGCGTCAACTGCGCCTGAGCTCAGCGTTCAAACGGCAGACGGCACTTGAATGCCAAGCAGGAAGGACGTGGGTAAAAAAACTCAGGTAAAATGACACTCGCAATATTATATTAAATTTCCTGCATTATCGCTTAATTGTTTTCTAATTGTGTTAGTTTTAAATAAATGTTGTTGCTGTTGTCTATAACAGTTGGTCCGTCGTCTCTTCCTTATTAATAATCTAAACTGTTGACGAGATTATTAACCAAATATATATTTCTCCCATTATAATTTATTCTTCTTTTTGATCCTAGTTTGTTTTTTAGATGAAAATGGATAAATTATCGTTTATCTTCCCATTTTTCTAACATTCATTAAACACATTTAATTCATTTTTTTCTAATTATATTTAATGAAAAATCTAAATAAAATTAAGTATATAGTTTAATTTTCGAAGGTAAGATATATTGTCAGATGATAAAAAAAACATTTATTTGCCATTTCATTCGATTTGAATGACATCTAGGAAAATTGTAGAAAAAAGTATGTTAATATACGTTTTCTTTCCTTGGAAAGGAAATATTGTATCAAATAGCAAAGCAAAATTTTGGCTTATTCTTTTTAAATACGATGTAGTGACGTAAGCGATCGAAATCATAGCAGCAATCCAGAAAGGCAGACATGAGAAATTACTAGCACTGAATATTGAAGATGTATCTCAATTGCAAAAACAATTTCCAGAACATTTATGAGAATCACAAAAAATTAAAAATAAAATCATAAACGCATAGTGAGACGGATATAAAAAACAATCAGATATGTGTCACATGCATTGAAATAGAGAAACAAAGGTAATCGTGTATGAAAGTGCACAAATATACTGAAAAGACAGTGCAGTTAATCTATATTTAAAAACTTGTGTGACGGTTAATGAAATATGGATATGTTACTTTAGTTTGTACAGCAAGAAATAATAGGGGAGTCTTAGCGAATGTATAGTATGAACATAGACAGAAAATGCGAGGAATAAATATAACTTTTTAACCACTATAATCAATAAAAGTTGTGATTGAAAAAAGAAATAAAAAACAATCAAAAATATATGTTGGTAAAAAATTGTATTCTGCAAAATTGCTCTATATGATATTACAAAGCATCATCTTACAAAGCTGATTAAGAAAAAGATTAAGAAGATTTATCAACTTCCCTTCTTTGCGAAATTTGAAAATACTTGATATGCACTCCCAACATAGCCTCTTCTGATTGTCATTTATGTATTTCGTGTCACAATGCCTATCATATGTACAATTCCTAAAGTTAATGGAGTAGAAAAATGAATTATATCATCAAAAAGTAATCATAATAGACCAGTTGTCCGTAAACCGTGGAGAGAATAGCAAATGTGGACGATTGCATGTAAAATGGAAAAAAAAAATCTTGGTCATGCAATATACGGTCTATCAAATTTTACACAAGCATGGAAACAACTAAAAAACATTCACCAATGTTACTCTTAGGAACACTAATGAAGGTGTTGTTATATTTTTGCACCAATTTTTATTTTTTGTACTGATCATATGCTAAATAGTACTATCATAGTAATTGTTGAATGCCAAATTTTAAATAATAAAATGCTTTAACATTTAACGGCAATTTTTAATTTGAATGGTTGATTTGATTTGTTTGCCGCTTGCTGGTCATTTTTGCACGCATTAACTCTTGCTTAAAATTTTAAACGATAAATTTTGATTGACTTTGTGGGTCCTAAAATATCGCCAAAAAATAATTCTGGTGTTGATATTAACTATTTCAAAATAATAGTTTTAAATATTAGAAAAGTTTTTGTCAGCAGATTTCAGGAATTCAGAAACAACAAAGCAAATTTAGGATTAGTTAAAAAGCTTCTTAATACTACTCTAACAAAATGAAACTTTTCTCTCTTTAATACTGATATCGGTAACTTTGAAATACAAGTGTTCGATTTAAAAAAACAAAGATTTATATCTTTCGCAATTTAACCATATTAACAATGATGTAACACAGAAGAAAAACAAATGTGTTTTACTTCGGAAGACCTAGAGAAGAAAGATACATATACTTTATTTTTAGTTTCACCCCTTGCCACACGAGCGTACAACCTACTAAGATATGTCCTTTTAAAGGTACAATAATTGATGATTAATTGATATTGAAGTAGACGGATTATATATGTGTGTCCACAAAATATGCATAAGAGCGATTAAAAAACAAATGTTGAAAAACAATTTTTAACGCATTACCACATTTAATGTTATTTCATTCAATTTTATATGTCTTACATTCAATGTTGGTACCCTGATAGGAAAATACTGACTTAGTTGTTAAATAGCGAAAAGAATGTAGTACTTATAATTTTAAAAATACGATACATTTTAACAATTTCTCACCTTGTTTATATGATTTTTAAAACCTGATTTTCTAATGAATTATCATTCAATTATTATACTTTATTGAGCATTTTATGCCAAAAATATATATGTCTTATAATTCCAGTATAATATTAAAACTGTTAAAATTTATTTGTCTTAAAACGACGTGTTTTATTTCGCCCTCAAAATCTCTATACATTTAATTGAATTTCCTTTTCAGACTGATTTAAGACATCTCTTACATTGCGCAAGAAACAATGGCAGAATGGATCTGCACGCGTCAACGTGTTTAACTGGTTCATCGAGCCGCAAGCAATCAACCGTCGCTTTGAGAGTTCTGAAGCAAGAGGATGAAAAAGTGCTGAGGCGCAACTGTAAAGAAAGCAGCTGCATGTACCACAGCAAACTAATTCTCAACAACTGATGAAATTTGTCTGAATTTCAGAGTAATAATACTAAATGTACGCCCATAAAATATCAAACATCTCTATATAGAATAGAGATTATATCCGAGCTTAAAATAGTGCAGAAGTTATGATATTTGTCGAAAATGTTTAAAACAACAAATTTTACTTTTAGTTGATAAATTAAGCTTTGTTCTTAATCAATTTGTTTCATCTTTAAATCGTCATTGGCTCAATGTAACGGCAATTCATTTAAAATTAAAACCATCGAGTACAGAACTTGAAGATCATAGTTCTGAACAAAAGCTCACTTTGCTTGTGAGTCAGAATTCATTTTAAACTGTAGATTATGATTGTTATAATCTTTACGTGTAAAATACAATTGTGAAGGAACAAACAAACCATACCTACAACGGAACACATCGGTGAAAAAATTAAAATAGTCTCTCTCTTTTCCGATAGTAAATTTATTTGTATTGTAATCTTATTATTATCAAAATTAAGAATTATTCCTTAGAGATAATTTTTTTTAAATTCAAAACTTTATTTTTCAAATACATAGTTGTGATATCAAATTCTATAGTTTCAAATTGTTTTTAAGCATTTAAAACACCTAAATCAGATAATTTTAATTCGCATTCCTAGATTTATGCACCTAAAAATAAATTATTACAATTAATTTAAATTAAGATATTAAACAAAGATATTAAATTCCTAATGAAATTTTTATATATGATTTTAACTTGCTTAAATTAATATTAGGTGTCGATACATTTGGATTATGGGAATGAAACAGCTGGAAACTATACGTTAGTTTACTGAAAATCTAGTACGCCTTCGTAAAAAAGCTCCCTATATATTTTTATTAATTTAAACTCGTTGAGATATATAGAATTTCATTTTTATTACCAAAATTATGAAAACAAAATAATTTTTATGCTGTTAGTATTTTAAATTTCGTTTAGTAATATTTTAGCGAAAGTGGACACAAAAAACTCGACATAGTAAACTAAAGTATAATTCTGAAATAATGTTTAAAATGTATTTTAATACAGTGAAACGTCTATTTTCAAACATTAATTTAGCTGGAAACATCATCGAAATTACATACAAAGAATATTTATGTTGTGGCAAATTGCAATGCGGATTTTGTTTTGTCTCTTTAATCTGGGATGTATTATAACTACATAAGAGAATTGCTAGTTTGTAGCATTTAATAAACTAGATCAGGAATAGGAATAGAGATGGATTCTTCATCCCTAACACGTTTAGAATTAAGAATAGAAAACTACTATTTATGTTTATTCAGATAAAATTGCAGTAATTTACCAAAATGAAATTATTTTACACTATTCATCAGGTAATAAAATAATTGTCAAGTTATATATAGGATAATTAAAGACTCTAATATTTTTATAATTCACACATTTTAAACTCCAAGTATAAATTATAATTTAATTTACTATTATTTAGCAAGATTTTGTCTTTGAAACTATTGTTTCAATTACAAGCTATTTATTTGCATTTTTAGCTGTTATTTATTACTTTAAATCCAATAAATTAGATTTTAAACCTAAAATATATTTTCTAACTAAATAATGCAATCTCAACCCTCAAAACACTTATCCGGGACGAAACAGAAGTCGTAGTCATGCAAATGCACATTTATTTTCGTTAAAATGACTAAAATTAGAAACCTCCTTAGCTTCTAAGCAAGATAAAAAAAGCACATGTGACAACTTTCAGAATAGATGTCATTAATTACTTGATTTTTATTATATACATTGTTTAAATAATATTATCTGTGGTTTGTTGAGAGAAAAAACCAAATTTACAAGCAAATACTTTATCAAAACTTGCCAGAAATTCGTACATCTGGATTTTGAAAGCAGATCTGTGATTTCCACAGTTATTTTTGCAAAGCATTCTTATGTTAAACGGTGAAAATGTGCCACAAAATGCTTTAAAAATATACGACCCATTCTCACAGCTTAACATAGGAGAAATGCTCACCAACCGATAATAATTGGAAGTTTAAGGAATTGATGGTACAGCAATTAAAAGCTTTTTTTGTAGATTCTTTTTAATTAGAACTTGGTTTATAGTATATATATATTTTGGGAAATATATATAACAATCAGTTTTATCCTAGAAGAAAAAACATCTCTATTCTTGATACGATAGACATTATACTTATTCTGATTAATGTAAAAGCCTAAATTAAAAATGAATATAAATACATGTTTTAAATTAAATAGGGATAACCAAGAAAATGAATTTCTTATAAATCTTGCTTTACTTAAAATAGAAAATTTGAATAATGATTCAAATATTGGAAAAATAAAATTATTGTTACTATAAGGTAAGAGGTACACATTTATGAGCTTGCAATATTTTTAAATCTAGAAAATATTGCTTCCCTCTCACACACGTTAAAGGGAAAAGAATTTTAAAAAAATATTAAAATGTAAAAAATAATCATATTATCTTTTAAAGTGCAGAAATGTTCACACTACTGCTCATTTAAAAATTGATATTGATTTTCAAAATGATTTTCTTTGTCATTTCTACTACCATTCTATACGAAAGAATTCTTTGAATTTCCATGAAAGAGTGAAAATGTAGATCTGGTCGGATTTGCCCTCGTTGGCAAAAGCGGATCCTCAAGATTCAAACCAGCCATTCTGAGAACAACTAATAAATATCTTTAGTAAACATTAGTATGGAATTTCTAATTAATTTATATATAGAATAAGTAGAAAAAGTTTTATACTTCATTTACTACTTATTTTTTATTTTATATACTCCTTTAAAATCTTATCATGAAAATGATAATAATTAAAATTATCTATTTTTATTCACATTAGTCACTGAAATTAATGATTGATAATAACTGAAAGTAATCATTTTCAAGACTTGAAAAGACACGCACATACTAGCAAATTATATTCAGGACACGTATTAGAAAATATTCAAATTTTGTGCAATTTAGGTGTACCCTAAAAAACATACATTTTTGGCATCTTTATCTTCAACCAGCCATATACAAACACTTATATAAATCTTAAATATTATTGAATCAGAACAATTTTCAATTTTTGAAAAACAGTCCACTTACTATTTCATAAAACAAAAAGATTCAAAATTTTCTTCTTCAAAAATATACATGATCCTGTGTGAAAAGCTAAAATACTAAATGAAGGTTAATGTGATACATGACATAATTTTGTTTTAGGATCGAATTATTAATCTATTATAGAAACTAACGTAGCATAAAAATTTTATTAAAATAATCGTTAAATATCTCATTCAAAACGAATACAGAATATGGAAAAATCCCTAGAATTATTTTTAAGGTATTTCAGAAGTCATTTGATTACGAAAATGTACTATAGTATTATTTATTAAGTAATAATAAAGTACTAGTATTATTTATTGAATTATTCACGTGATAAACTAAAGTGTTTCATTTAATTTTCATTGTATAAATTAAGATTCACTTTTATCATTTAAATAATTACTGGATGAATAAAATTTGTTTCAATAACAGATGAAATACCTTTAAAAGAGTTTGTTACAGAAAAGTGATTAACGTACACGTATCTAAAATCTATTACCCCATGAATTGTACTTAATGAACATTCAAATGTTTTTCTTGCAAATAAAATTTTGAACTGACAAATTTGTATTCAATATTTTCTTCTAATAAGCCTTTTTAAAGCGATGCTATTTTAAATAATTATATAAAATTAATACATTTCATTTAAAATGCCGAAGGTAAAAATAAATTTTTACTTTTGTTTTTTGGATTTGAAATACAATTCTTTTTTTTTAACCGTGTTCAATTTAATTTTATGAGCAGTTAAAAAGCTATTGCATGATAAGAATATGTAAATACTTTAATTACATACTTAAATTATGTAAATAAAATTGGTTACAGTACAAGTGACCAATGAATTATTTCTTCATAAAGAAATTTGTCATTTGAACGGTTAATTAATTTTTGAAGCAATACGATTACCAGAGCTTTAAGTACAAAAAATATGTAAAATATTTAAAATATTATTGATTAAGCCCTTATCTTTTAATTTCAGAAAATGTGTGAAAATATTTATGGATATTTTCTCTCTCAATAATATGTATGTATATATAATAAATATTGTCACTGGTTTTGTGCATATAAGACAATTGTGTATTTCACTATATAAATTTTGACGTGTACTAAAGTTCAATAATAAATGTTACTTGCATTTTTTAACTGTAAAATTCTTTTTGTAAGACATTTGTTTTGAGACACAACTTTTTGTCAACCAAAAATGCAATTTCTATAATCTCTCATTTTATAAACATACTACAATTATTGGTTTATATAAAATAAAAATAGGAGAAATTTTAGAGTGCAAAACTAGAGTAAACATTAATAATTGCTATTTCAAAAAGATTAAAATATAAAACAATAACAACCGGTTAATAAAATAGAAATATATTGTACTGTTTATGTTTTAAATACATGTCACAAAGATATTTGGCACAGATGGCGTATAATCCATGATGCCAAATTCAGAGTTTGGCGGCTTTTTGACGTTATCTATGTATCTGGCAACCTCATTTTTATTACGTCATAAATACGGAGACTCATAAGAATTATGCAGAAAATTCTATTTTTGTAACCTAGTACTTACATCATCGCGCATGTCACGATCCGTCATCTGGGCAACATTTCTTCATCGCCAAAAAATTCAGAATTTGGAATCATGAATTATACGGCACCTGTGTCACAAATATAAAATATTGAACATTTATTTTAATTATAATTAATAGATCACAATGGTAAATAAATTTGTTTTAGAAATGAAAATTTGTTACATATAAATCGGACACTCTTACTGATTGCAGTCGTTGAGAATCAACATGCATGACAATGAAACAGCATTTTTTTAAGTTATTGTCTATAAAAGGCCTCTTTGTTGCTTTGCGATAATTATCTCATTATGAGAATATAACTATATGATGATAATCAATAATAGTCGACATTGTTGTTATTTAGAAGTTGTTTATTCTACTTTTTTGACAACAAAATGCCAAACCACTTACCTTTTAAGGGCCTATAATGCATTAACTTTCTATCCTGTCCACATTAGAGTTCTGTAATCATCTTATAGAAACTGAATACATCAGAGTAAGCATTAGTTGATAATCAACATAGTGTGCACTGCTCTGTTAAAAAGTGATGAGTTTTAAACTACTGATTATTAATCTTATTATTAAACTGATTATTAATCTTAACATGTTATTTGCATTCTTTGCATTTTAATTCTTGTATCGCCTTGTAATTTTAAAACTTATTGAACACAGCTGCGATTTTCTTTCAATATAAACAAATAACAGATTGTAATAAGCACTTCATATTTCTCGATGCTGCTTCTCTATTTAAACAAGTTAAAATGATTTATGACATCAAGCTCGTACGCAGAATATTTGTTATCTTGAAATATATGAGAAGTTAATACATAAAAGTGTTTTTAGGTAAAATATTTAAGTATTAAAACATATCATTGTATTAATCCATATATTTTTACTTACTATTAGTTTCTTCTTAGAGAAGTAAATTATGTTATATAGGTTTGATTATAAAGATGTCGTTAACAAAGCGCTCATAATATAATTTTCCTATTCCGTTAATTTTAATTAGGTTGTAATTATAACAAATTACTGTTACATGAAAATTTAAGTTATAATAAAGATAAGTTTCAATTGTCAGAAAATATACCGAAATAAATTTAGATTTGATTGAAACAAATGCAAAATTACGAAAACCGCAACTATTTTATATCACAAGCATCTTTATGTTCAATTTCAAAAGCAGGTGACATTAAGATTATTTAATGTAGTATTCTAATAATTTCGATCCTCTTCAAAAAATATCTTATATATATATATATATATATATATATATATATATATATATATATATATATATATATATATATATATATATAATATATATATACATATATATATATATATATATATATATATATTACATATTATATCTTACACACATACAGAGAAAAAAAAACTAGAGCGGTAGAATGAACAAAATTTTAACAAGTGCTAACTTAACTGACAGAAAACAAGGCAGGAAAGTAGTAAACAGAATTTGTTATAAAAAAAGCAAAAATTTTAAAATTGGAAATAGTTTTGAATTTTATGTTATACGAT
This sequence comes from Latrodectus hesperus, assembly GCA_037975125.1. Taxonomy (NCBI): domain Eukaryota; kingdom Metazoa; phylum Arthropoda; class Arachnida; order Araneae; family Theridiidae; genus Latrodectus; species Latrodectus hesperus. The sequence continues at coordinate 62,242,660 of CM075852.1, forward strand.
GACATCATAAGCAAAAAGAAGCAAAAATGTCATTAATATGAAGGAAACAAAACTGTCATTAATAAAATGACAGTTTTGATTACACTACTGACAGTTAATGACAGATGATCTTATTTACAAAAACGTTTACAGTGTTTGACCGATGTTTTCTATGAGTTGATGAATTAGCACCGAGTCAAATAAACGGGATTTTTTTCTGTGACGCAGTTACCAAAATATTTTCATACCATTCCAAATCAGTGAGAAAATATGCTAATGAGAATGTTGTAAGCAAAATAAGATCGGAAATATTAGAAAGATGTTTAAAGCCACAAAATTTGAGTGAGAATATGCTAAATTCTTCACATTCTAAGTCATTATTTCAGTGTAAAATATAAATCAAGGCAAAGTTTTTAAGACACATAAGATAATTATTTTTTGTGAAAAAAGTACTATACTTCCACTAACTACTATAAAAGATAGTTAAAGAAGAAACTGATATAAATCTTGAAACATCAGAAATCTGAGAATTGCAAACATTATTTAAAGAAAAGCAATTTACGAGTATGAAGAATTATACAAAATAATACAAAAAGTTATATTTATTGACTTTGGAGGACAATTCAACTAGCAAAATCAGAAAATAAAATTGCTCACGATTGGTGGAAAAGACTTTCTGAAAAAAAAAAAAAACTGATTTAGTGTTTTTTTGCGATTTTACTATGCAATTACACTAGTAAATGCAATGTAAATTTTTATACAAGCATATAAGAATTATAAATTAAACTATGTATACCTTAAGAATACAAAAAAGCAAATCAGCTAATATAAATGTTAATATGATATAATCTAATACAATTTTAATCCTCATAAGGACAATAATGAGGCAATAGTATCTTTAAATTAAACTTAGATAAAGATTTGGTAAGCATATCAGAAATTTGGTGGTTGGATGAATATAGTAAGCTTCTATGTTAAAAAAATTTCAAGTATTTAGTTTAATGCTTTTCTCTTTAATCTGACTTTATTGTTTTTATTTGTAATAAATACATTTAATATAAGATTGATTATCTTCAAAAATAATGTTTTCAGTTAATTCTGCATAAGCCGCGCTACTGATTTTAACCACCACGACATTTATTTATTAAAAAATGAATTATAAATTAAAAGAATATTATATAAGCTATGATTACACTATTTAATAATAAAACTAATATTCTATTCTTAAGAAAATATTTTTAATATTTAAAAAGGAAAGCATTCAAAGGTTATAATAGTAGAGTTATGTGCTTCTATGAAAATTTTTTACTCGACATTCATTTTTGGCAAACATAAAAATTATGACTTTCCAATTAAAATTACCTCATTTTTGCAAACAAATTGTAAATTTATTATTCTTAGATCTTCAATACATAACCTATCGTCACCTCTGAACTTTTTGTCAGACGTTAAAACTCCTCTGGTCCATTTGAATTGATTATAATTTTTTTGCATATTGATTTGGAAAATTCTTCGTTGATATTAGAAAAATTCTGATATTTATTTCTTTAGTGTTCAATTTAAAATAAAAACAGTTATTGGTCATCTGTTGGTTTTCTCCAGAAGTGTCATTTACTGTACTTACACCACTTTCTGTTGCATTTTAAACTGAATAATATATATTTTTCTTCTTAATCAAGTTCATCAATCACCAGATTTGATTTTTTGATTTTTTGTTTTGGTTTTTATAATTTATTTTGATCTTTTTGATTTTTGCTTATAAAAAATATTTTACCTACATTTAAGTTATTTATTATTTACCTCAATCTGCTCGTATTCACAGTATTCTTCACCAAGTTCATCCTCATTGGATTGAACAATATCTTCTGCTGAAGAATCAACTTGATCTAATTGAGCTCTATCACTTACTCATACCCCATTGCTTGGAAATAAATTTACAAACAAGTGTATGAAAGCACTTCAGAACACGAAACTAATCTATTTATAGAAAAAATTTTGAAACAAGACTAGTCGTATGGGACATAGAGTCATCCACATATCATATGAATTCCAAGAAATAATTATTGCAAACAAAATAAGGAAAAGTAGGTAAAAAATAATTATGCCCAATCTAAGGGAACTATTACAAAAAAACAGTGAAAGAATTATTGATTACAGGTAAATAGTTTTCCCAGGTTAATTCAAAAATTGTTTTCAAACTTAATATATCTTGAATAACTTTTTGAGCAATAATTTCTTTTTCTATAGAAGATAATGCAATATAATTTTACTTTCGACAAGATAAAGATATTTGAGATTTATTAAACATAATTATGCTGCCTGAAATAGATATTTTGTTATTTGGGGATTTGTATGCCGCCCATTAGCATCAGTATAATTTTAAGCCTGAAATTTTATCGAACCATTTTTTTATGTTCTAGTACCTAAGTCAAAGTATCTTTCAAATATCGGAAAATTCTTTTCAACTCACACCAAGAACTATTAGAAGGATGTTCTTATTGTTGATTCAAATAGTTTACAGCAGGAAGAATATCAGGCCGAAATATATATGCTAAATAAACTAACCTATTATTTTCCTGTAAGGTCCACAAAAAATCCACAAACGATACTTCCACAGGAGTAGAAATAAATAAAAAATGTTTGACTCTAAGTTAATCTAACAATTTCAAAACATATGTTTATTGATTTAGATATAGTACATAAGGTATAAGCACTATTCTAATTCTTAAAGACTCGAAATCTATCCCAGTTTTACAGATTTTAAGGTATTTTTATAATAATCAAATTATTATTCTAATTTAGCCACCATATCAGTACCTGCAGTTAACGAATCAGCAGTATAAAAAGCTATAAGAATTCTCACCATTGGATTGACAAACTGTTCACTATTTAAAGGCTTAAAGTTAAATTTGAAAAATAATTTAAGAACTTTCATACCATTGACGAGGTGAAAGATTAAGCGCATAAACTTTCCTTTAACCGAAATTTCCAGCCATAATTCTATCCTTATATTCTTCTAGTTAGACCATATAAATAATTTATTTATATGGTCCAGCATCAAAAATTTCAGAGTTAACAACCTGTGAATAAACTTGTTTATTTCTTGAAATTTTCTTGAAGCATAATAGTAAGCACTTGCAGGAATACTGAAAACTGGAGGAACTGTTTTATCTTTATTCACTCCTTCCTTTCTCCTGAAACCACGAGCAATAAAAGGGACCTTATATTTCTATTTCGTTTTTCTCGCACTTTCATATTTCCGGAGAGGTAATTCTCCATGATACGAAACTTCACTTGTTTCATGGACTGGATTTCTACGTTTATTGCTTTCTTCCAACACCTACGTTCATCTTCTGGCACAGCGAAGACAAATCTTTATATAACAACAAATCTTCAAAATTTATCATAGTTTTATAATTTTATTCTGCCTCAAGATATTTAACATGTTGTTTCCTTTATTTTTACTTTTATTTTAAAATTTCTTGTTTGATAATTCTTTCTGCATCACTTATTTCTTCAGCACCAGTTTCACTTTCCATAAAAATGGAATTCATATTCAGTATATTTTGCCTTCTAGACTACCTTTCCTTTCTTCATGAAATAGGACACTTTTTGATATCACTATTTTTTTTGTTGTGGATTCATTAAACCATATCCACAATCGAATACCCCAAATACATCATCCGATTTGACATTTTATCCATGTCTTCCATTGATAGGGAATAACCAACATTTATGCATCGCATCAAAATACTCGAAATTCTTGATGATGACTATCCTTTTCATATTTTAATGTATATCATGCACTGTGATATGTTACTCGAGATTCTATTTCAGTAGCAGATATACACCAGTTAAAATTGAAATCTCCGTAATTTCTCAAAAACTTTCGATTCAAATATTACTCTTTTTCCAACAATGTAAAATTGGCACTCAATTAAGTTTACTGTGTAAAGAAGAGCTGGGTTTATTTTAAGATTAAATTTAGTAGCACATTTAATAATCTCACCACATTCTTTTGCATTTTCGTTCAAAAGGGTTTGATTTCAAAAAGCAATTTAACTCAGTCATAAGATCACTTCTATTTCCAGCAAATTAATTTCCACAAAATATAAAAAATTATCAGCTAATGTTTTCAAATATTGCCTGTGTATAGCACAGAGGGATCAATCAGGACGAAAACTTCTATATGAATCAGAGGCATATTTTCGGATCTCCTTCGTCTAGGTTTTCTTTTATATAAGAGAAACACTCTTTCTTGGAAAAAATACACACTTCGCGAAACTTATTAAAAAAGTAGGCAAATGGTCTGTGCTACATATCACAGATTGTATCTTTCGCAATTAGGAAAGTTCCACAATTAGATAAAATGTCACAAATATAAAGTCCATTATTATCAAGATAACATAAAATTTTTCTTTTCATTTTCGATGATCACTTCTTCATTTCTAAAAATAAAGTTGTATTCAATTGATTCAAAGTTCTTTACAGAAATTAATTGGTATTGAAGGGTAATTTCTAATGTGCTAAATGGTAAAATGATTTATTTAAGATCCTTTTAGCATTCCTCTTTGGCTATAACATCACTACAATGCTAATTAATGAGAATTGTAACTCTAGTCAATTAGATACAGATTTTTGAAGAACTATTCAGTAATAATAGAAGTGTTTTCATAATCGCAAAAAGATGGAATTATTAACGGAAAAATCTACCAATATCTGTTACTGATTTTAAAGCTTCAGTGCGTCTAACATTTGCCAATGATCAAAATAAATCCTTTTCTGTAAGCCATTAAAATACATTTGTCTTGAAAAATTCGTATCAAAAATGCAAACTTCTATTATTTATATTTACTTGAATACCAATAATTTTATATAATGCTGTCTTTCTGTATAATTGTTTTACTTGCAAATACGAAGTCGTGATACTCTATCGTGTAACATATTTGCTTACTTATCATCCATATTTCTTTTTAACCGAGACTAATTTGATTCATATTTACTATCGAAAATTAATATTTTCCTCTTCATGCTATCTTTTGGAAGAGAGCACATTAACTTTAATCTGCCACCACTCTATCAAACTATATGATTAAACGGGTATATACATGAGGATTAATTATAAATATATAGAGTAAATTTAAATGTATTTATGCATAAAATCGTAAAAATTACTTTTCGAAATAGCTTTATCAGTATAATGTTTAAACAATAAAGCAAATAATTCACACAAGTGGAATATGGATGTAGGTACACCATTGATACTCATTGCAACATGATAGAGAAAAGATTTATTAGAGTTGAGCAGTGCTAAATAAATGTGTTTGTAAAAAATCAATGTAAATAAATTATTAAAAATTCTGATGAGACAAAAGTTATTCATAAAAAATTTAGAAATGAAATTATAATCTTAGAACTGTATTGTGTCACCTAGAGCAAAATCAAGTTGAAACACGTTGCTATGATAGCATATTTTATCAATTTAAAACATAGAATAGATCAGTTCTTAACTCCGTAGGTGAAGAAATGAGATTGAATAAATAAATTCTCAGGACACATTTAAATGAAGTATTGAAATTCCCCGGACAACTTGATGAAAATCTTCCTCTAAATTGCTGTCGCTCTATTTAAGATGCTTTCGAAATAAATATCTGAGAACTTTTTGACTGTGAAATATTTAAGTAGGCGTTTTAAGCCAATAAACAAGACTCAGTAAGAATCTTAAATTAAAATAGTTTTCGCGGTATGAAAATACATTACTTACAATACTTAATTTTTATTTCTTATCAAGTAATGCGATTTATGTGAAAATAAACTCTGAAAATTATTAAGTGAGAAGAGTTTTTTTTTTATAAAAATGATATTTCATTATCAGAGTTTTGATGAAAATTTTGACTTAGTTTTTCATCATTTGATTTAACAATTAATTTATTTTCAAGTTAGGAGTTGTGATAATTTAGATTTTAAAGACAATTTAAGTTAGCAATTCAAATTAATTTGATTGATGTCTGTTTGTTAGTATGTTTATCAGAGTAATTCTAAATTTCGCTATTAACAGATTGAAATATTGCATGTAATTTTTTTGCAACAATCAGAGATTATCCTTGTCTACCAACAAAATATTAAATATTCTCGTAAAAAATAATTTAGCAAATTGATCATACAACATTATTTAAAGCAATATTTGGATCTTAACTACAAATTGCCTAATAAATATTTCTTTATGAAAATGAATATTGTAAACGATTATTATTTTTATGTTTGCAATAAAACATAGCATACACATTACACAGAACCCTAATTCCAATTGATTGTAAAACGTTTGAATTACATAGTAAATTTTAAGAGTAATATTTATAAATGTATAAAAATACGGATTTAAAATAAATCTAAAAAAATATATTTTTATAAATTTTTCGGACTTTTATCAAGATTGTATCTAACATATTGTAAGTAAGAGAAAAACATATCAAAATAAATGTCATAATGTACATATTCAATTTAAAATAACATTCCCTTCAGAAAGTTTATTTTATCGGAATAAATTAGTTCATGAATAAATCTGATATTCATTATTTAAATTCCTTCTAAAATATCTTTACTATCTAAGACTTACTCTTTAATACTTTACAGAATGTTTTGATTTTTCCGTGATAAAATTTTCCAATAAAATAAAGCATTCAGTTCTTTTTAAAGTAGCGAGCGAATTACAGGAAAATGTTTCGAGGAAAACTATTGTGGTAACCAAGACAATTGCATTCAGGAAAAAATATATAATTTTAATTAAAGTGCTGACACACACAATAAAAATTATCTGATTACTTTAAAAGAATTATTATGCATTTTTCTTATAAAAATTAAGTTATTTGAAAATAAGTTAGTCTTAATATGAATAAGTATGTTAAAATTATTGTAAGACATTTCTTGATCAAATATAGATTTATAATATAGATTTTTAGCATAAAATTGTCAATTATTTTAAGATAAATATTCAAATTTATTTTAATGAATTTTTGAACAACTGTAAATGTTATATTTTAAAATGCAGTTCAATTAAATGTGTTTCCTTGGATTAAAATAAAGAAAATAAATCCTATTTTTTTATGAAAAACACAAAATTAAGCATTGATTTTTAAACTTCTATATTTTTTATTTTTTTAAAATTAACTTTTACATTTATGATAAAAACATCTTTGAATGAAAAATATAACTCGAAAAACGTATTTTATACTAGTTTCAATAGACTTAATTTTCAATTATCTTAATTTATAAAACACTTAATTTTATTTCTTTTTTCTTCCAAAGATAATAGCCAAATTTGCGGTTTAAGAAAACTAAGAACTCAATTTAAATACAAAGTCTGGTCTAGTGAAATTTTACCTAGATGCATAAATGTAAAAAATTTTTAAATTCTTCCTAAAAGTACTTTATTTTTACACTAAAAGTTTGTGAAAGATTTTAATTCCACAGGATGATAAATTTCATTTTATATTCTAAAAAAAGAATTTCCTAAATTAGTATAAAAATAAATTTTTCTATAGTTAATAATGTATTAGTTTGTCACTTAATAAAAATTTCTCATGAAGTACTCAGGTGTCAAAAAATTGCAAAAATTAGTCTTTGAAATAATAATTTTTTATTTATTTGGAAATAGTTTTCCAAAGGAGTTTTTCCTCAATGCAAATATTTGTATATTAATTAAATGTATATTTGCATGAATGGATAAATAGATGAATATTTATACATACACATGTTTATAGATAAATTTTTACATTTACGCATTTAAATGTTTTTCACTTTTGTTAATTTATTTTTGAATTCTATGATTTATTTGTATTACTTTAATGTTTTATATTCCTCTATTAATATTCCTGTATTAAATTACATTGTATAATATTAAAGATTCACAATAATTCATTACTTTTCCATTTAATTAGTAATAATAATGAAAATTTATGAATAATATATATATATATATATATATATATATATATATATATATATATATATATATATATATATATATATATATATATATATATATATATATATATATATATATATATATATATAAGAATCTCATATAAGATTTTATAGGAGGTTTCCTATGCAAAACTTGCATTTGCACATTAACAAATTTTATATGCCTCGTGTGAGAAGAAAAAGGACATCCAGCGCGTTTATGTTTTTGATTGAGGTCGAATTGTAGCATGCGCGCATAACCGCAATATTAGCTGATCACGTTTGTCTGCAAGTATCGGCAGAATTCGGAATTCATGGTTTCAAGTCAAAACGAGGAGTAAGGATCTCAGCGGAGATTCATCACAAACAACCGAGAGGAGGAACATGCCATTTGCATAGTCACACTAGCTCATACTGTGAGCTACTTTAATAATAATTATTATCCAGAATTAATCATTATTTTCCCAATATAAAAACAGATGATTAATTTTTCCTATCCATATAAATATAGATATGAATTATGGTTTTGCTTTCATAACCAATTGGTAACTACTAGATGATACTCGATTAGCTTTATGACAAAACTGCATTTTATCATATAAGTGTGTATCTAAAATTCGCTTTAATACTTATATATATATATATATATATATATATATATATATATATATATATATATATATATATATATATATATATATATTATAAATATGTAGTAATATATATGATATATATATGATATATATATATATATGATATATATATATAATATATATATATATATATATATATATATATATTTGAAAAAAATGTTTAGCCATAACCTTTTATTACACCTCTCTTTCATTTTAATTTTAAGCGTAATCATATTTAGGATCCAGAGAAAAATAAAAAAATAGTTATTGATTGAATATTATGTATATATATATGCAATTATGTATATTAAATTGCTAATTCATGTGTTTTTTTGGAAATCAATATTCATTTCATATATTCATTGCCTTTGAATTCGTGAAGCTTTGCTCAATGAAGAGAGAGACTAAGATTTTATATAATATCATTATTCAATTGATAATATGCTAAACAATCTAGGAAAGCAAAAGAAATTCAGAAAACTACTTTATTAATATATTTTTCGAATATTTATTAATAGTATCTAAAACAAAAAATTTATTTCATATAAACACAATTTTTCATACACTCTTAAAAAATATATTTCCTCATAATATTCTAATTCTTCATGACTTTAATTTACTTAATTTTGCTAAAACATTTTAGTAAAGTAGTTAAAATCGAAAACATTTTAATTTTTACACAATATGACGTGAAAAATCTAGTTATTTCTCCTGTGAGTGCAATAAACGGCAGAAATGGTTTGGAAAAGAATTATAGGAAATGTATAAAATTCAATATGTACTTCTGAATTCCTACTAATGTCAAAAAATAAAGCATTGGTTATATTTCTTCTTTATATATACATGCCTTTTCCTTCTTTTCCACGGAATAGACATAGCAAAAGAATAGGTATAAATTTTGTACGAAATATTTTAAGAAAATAACCCTACTTTAAAGTAGCTCAAAAAACATATTTGTAAGTAAAATAAAGTTATTTGATAATGTGAAAACATTATTTTTATAAATATAATATCATAAATTTATTTTGTTTTTTAAATTTATTTATTTTTAATATAATTTGTTTTCTTGATATAAAATGGGCATGAAAACACTTTATATGAATTGCGGTAAAGGAAAACAAAAGTAAAACGCGAATATTTTAATTATGGGTTTATGACTCACTTAATTGTTCAAAATTTTATACATAATTTTAAAATTAATTTTTCATTTTGTGATTTATAAAGAACTTTTACTCATATATATATTAGTTAATGTTTTATATTCAGTGTAAGTTGGAATTTTTGCAATGATATCAATTGAAGTGTTTAAAAAGTATTTAATAAAATTTAATTCAAATGTACCTTTATGGGGTTATCTGTCAGGAACTATAAGTTATAGATTGCATATATTTTCCAACGTTGAGCTATTTTCATCGAATAAAAGCTGTCTAATGTTCAATATTTCTTGGAATTTAGTTTTACAGCCTTGAAGTTGCATTTTTTTCAACTGAAACAGCATCTACTTCACTTATTGATTTTTAACCAGATCTGATAATATACCATCTAGCCACTCATCACCTAGCACTCATACCTGTCTTTGACAAAAGACTAAGTCCTGTCTTTTCAAGAGATCTTCTCAAATCCTATTTATTATTAGCATCAATTATCTTCCTTTTGACAACCAAGCAAATAGGATCCTCGTGGCTGCAATCCGTCCATCTGAATTTCGGTCTATATTTAGGATGAGCTTCTCCAAAGTTGCAGCCAAAAAATCCGTTTGTAATGTTGTCCTCCTTCATTTGAATTATAAATTTTGCTGTTTTAAATGTCATTCATAGACTCCGGCAAATAAAATAAATGTAATATTTTATTTTTTTCTCAAAACAAAAGCATATTACATTTTTCCAATTGAGCTTGTAAAAAAATCTATTGTGAAACCACTATTTTTGCCTTTGTATCCCTTCTTTAGATTTTCATATTATAAGCATTTATTTCGATGTGAAATTGTCTACTACTGTTTTTTACCTACTTTTTAAACTTTGAAATGAGTATATTTTATATTCGACGGTAATTATTAAAGAAAGAATCTGATTAATTTTACTACACAATATGTCTTCAAATCGTCTTAGTGATATAATATGAATGTGATTTTCATCACTTATTTGAACTGTAGCACAATGCTTTAAAGCAAATATTTTGAATTTTTTCTATTTTTATAAAGGAATATTATTTGAGTCTTGTGCTAAATGCGAGATTCTGTAATCGGAAAAAATTTCAGAAATCATGATTTTTACTGTCGACACTATTACTCATACATATACACACATTTACATATGTGTGTACATAAGTGCGAAATTCAGTTGTTTAAAAAAATCAGGGCTTTACAATGCAAAATAAGCATTTCATGAAAAGTTTTGCCATTGTAAGACTCACTTAAAAAATTTTAAAATCAACTTTTTGCACCACCATATATTTTAATTTTCCTCATTTGAATGAGTTATCATGAGATTTTAAACTTAATTTTGAACTGATTCAGCTGTTACACACTTAATTTTTAATCCTAATTTTTTAAGAAAAGCTGTTTTCTATTAATAAATTTGTTCATCAGAATTTGAGATGTTTAAGTTTAATAGAACAATTTCTTTAACTATACATATCATATTTATCAGCATTTATATTTTAAATTCATAAAGTCTGAAACTGTTGACTAATTGATCAGCAAATTTTTAACTATAGTGGAAATCCTTAGCTGTGATTGTTAAAAATTTATTTTTCAAAGAAAAAATAGTATTAAAATAAGAGAAGTTGAATACTCGTAAAAGTGTTGAGGGTTAAAATAAGAGAAGTATTTTTCTTTAGTTTCAGTCCCTATAGATCTCATATTTTTAATTTAATTCTAACAAAAATTTAAAATCATGACACTAAGTTCTTTAATGTATGTGTCACTATATAAAATGGGCATATTTCAAGTAGCCTTTACTTGACTTATTTAAAATAACTGTCTTGTTTAAAAATAAATGTGGATTTCAGTCTGATAAAATATATTGAATTTGACTAAATTTGTCCACCGATTCACACTTTAATAAATAGAAAACTTGAGTAATATATCTTACAGTAAATATTACATGTATTGATATTCCTTTCTAAATTTCATTTTTCAAATCATTTTTGCATTTTTATTTCTGTAATCATTATCAGAATTTGAATAAATGACCTTCAGAAATAATTATCTCTCGTTACATATAATCTAATACAAGGAGAAAATTTGTATAATCTAAATTATTGTGTAATTCAATAGAAAAATAAACAATTATGAAACACGAGATCAACAAATTAAAAATACGAATGCTTATGTATGTCAGTACTGTTTTCGAGAAGTTCCTACACTCTTTCAAATGCATCACAATTCATCTACACAATCTACATTCACATTTGATAGAACTAACATTCAATTTATGTTTATTAAAGAATTAGCTCCTTATTGTATTCAAATAAGGAATGAATGCTAATAAATTAGTTATATAAGTAAATTATTTGAGTTAACAAATATGCTTTTCGCATGCCTACCGTAGAAAACACAAGAAAGACTAAACAAGTTTTGATTAAATTTCAAAATTATGCTCACTCAATATATTGAATTATTTTTCAATTTTTTTACTTAGAATATAAATCGAAAATCTATTATATTTACGAGTTAATAGATTTTCATTTTCAAGTTTATTTTAAAAATTTACTAATTTGTCAATTTACTTCGTATATATTATATTTACGAAGCAAATTAACAAATTAGTAAAGTAATTTGGTATCTCACTTCAGAGCACTTATATATTCTTCATTTATTGAATTCATGTTAGGATTCCGTAATTCTCCAAGTGGGATATGCGATGATCCTTGATATGATAAGATAGGTCTGTGTGATTTATGGTGCAAACCTCGACATAGTAAGACCTAATGGTTTCTTTATATCCCATTAAATGAATTGACTTGGATTTGCAGTATGGATAGGAAAAGAGATTTATAAAACAGAACTCTGGAAATTGTGTTTTATTACTATGACTTAGAAACATATTTCAATTTTAATTGTACTTCTGATCTTAATTTTATAAGACATATTAATTATTTTTTTAAATATATGGATAATGGATATTTGGAAGTTATTTAGTATGCATATTTATAATATTAACACTAATATTAGGAAATATTTTTTGAATCAAAAATTTACCTGTATATTAATATCAGATAAAAACAGTTATTATGATAATATAAATGCATCATTGGAAATGTGTTTTTATATTACCTTGTGTTTTTATTTCAAAGAAATTTTATTTTCAAGAGATTTCTTTATTATTGCCGCTGAAATTCTTCTACCGCAGCTGAATCGCTGAAAATCTGAAGAGGGTCAAGTTTCTGGTTTTAATTTATCTTCCTGGATTCGCGCTGCTTGGATTTTACTTTTAAGAGAAGTGAGTCCCTCTTATTTTCAAAATGCTTTTAAGTAATATTACTGAAATTGCACTTGAAGTTAGGAGTGAAAAAAGAAAAGAAATTAAACAACTTTACAAGCTGTTATTTGACAAAGAAGGTGATAGATTGAATACGAAACTATCATGGATTTTATTTTAACTACTAACTTTTTTATACCTTTTTTATAGGAACTTCTCGCCAACGACGATAACGAAGATTACACGGTATTTTTAAACTCATCATAGGTGGATTCAAAGAGCCTGCCACAAAGCTTCCGCTTCATATACAAGAAAAAGTGATAATCAGACGACTCGACGTCAGACCTGTACTGCGGATGACCGAGCTGCTCCCACCGAGCCTATTGAATCATCGTTTAAGTGACACGAGGGGACATGGGGCCGAGCCTTGTTAAGGAAAATATAATTTCCTTATTCAGCATTCCTCTCCGTTTGTTTTGAATTCCAAGCAGTAAAAATCGTGCCGCATAGGCGATTTAACCTCTGGAAAAAAAATTCAGTAAACAAAGTTATTATATCCCAGAGCAAAGTGCACATGATCTTTTGTACCGATATCGCTGTTTTTCAACTTTTGTTTTTTCTGAGATCGAGTGCGTTTCCACTCCATTGACTGTTGTTTCGATTCTGATGTGACATGGCGAATTCACGTTTCATCACCTCTCACGATTTGGCTTAAAATATGATTTCCCTCTTCTCTGTGTTGTGTGGGAAATGTCAATGTACTGCTAACTCGTTTGTTTTTGTGAACGTCAGTCAGCTTTTTTAGAACCTATCAGGAACACAACTTGCCTAAGCAGTCGGTTACAATTTCACACAAAACAGTGGGTAAAATTTACTTCTGTCTAAATGTATGAAATGGTAGAATAAAAGGATATGAAACCTATGTTGAAAAATATCTATTGTAATATATACTAAGATTGCAATTCAAAAGAAGATCAAGTGCTCAGTGAATATATTTGCTGTAAAATTTTGTTCTATTTTAATTTTTTATTCAGAAACTAGCTTTAACGCAAATGTAGATTTTCAGTTAATTTTCCACGAATCCTTTAAAACAAGAATATTTTTATGGTAATGTATATAAACAGGCATGTTAAGAAAATATGCATTTATATAACTATATAATAATACTTAATATAAGACACTACATATACTTTAATCTAAAAAGATCAATATGAAAAGTGAAAACAAGAAAATAAATTTAAACAATAGGTACCAATGAAGTGCAATTTTATTTTAAAATAGCATTACATTTTATAAAACGCGTATATTCCCATAATAAATCATTTTAAAAATACATGTTATTCAATATTTTGATTATTCTTAAGCAAATACTTTTACGAAAAAAAACCCTGTTTTTCTAACAGGAAATTCCGAATTTTCCGAAATGGAGACAGATTTTTCCAATAATATGGAAATTTCCTTTTCTTAAAATCACGATATTTCTAGCAGATTCTTGAAAAAAATGTGCTAGTATCTGAAAGTCGAATACAAGAAAAATGCATAACTATGAAGGTAGTGAGTGTTAAGAAGTTTACAGAGTCTTTAATTTGCATTTTGAATATCTTGCTGAAAACTATTACTGTATTTATTGAGTTAAAAGTACGTTAACATCAACTTGATTTAATATTTGAAAATGCATTAAATAAAATACGTTTCCTTATACAACATATGTTTTCCTGTTATATATGTATAGCATAAACTATAACTAAGTAAATTTAAACATTTAAAAATAAATATGCAAGTTTTCAATTAAATGATTTACATAGGCACAGCAAGAAAGAAATAATATAATTTCTTTATATATACGATTAAATTTCTTTAATTAAATAATTTCAATTCGTTAAAAGAAAATACTTTTCTTCTCCTTAATACGGAACAAAAGCATTGACAGATCCTATCCTCCGAGAATTATGTACACGTAATTACAAGCCTGACTTTACCTTACATTAAACCAATCAGACCTTTTCTTTTTTGAACAATTAAATACTTTCTATTCTTCAACTTTTAAAGAAAAGTGTAATTCTTCTATTATTTTCCTCTTTAAAACTTTTTTAAAGATATTTTCTTTAAAATTCTTGTAATTTTAGCTGTTGTTTAAAATTAAATTGATTTATTTGTCATTCATTTTTTTGCACAAGACTAATTATATGTGGCCCACACTCAGAATGTATTCTTAAAAGCTCAGCAAGCATCCAAGCTGGAGATGGAAACAGAAGTCATGGATAGTTAAACCGAAGGTTAGAGAGAGTTAATCATTGAGCTTCGAAAAATGATGATGAGAGAATTGAATTTGAGAGCTTTAATTTTAGTTTTTCATTTTTCTATTTTGAGAACACATTTTATTATATAAACTTAGTTTTGTAGTCAATAACAATAATAATATAATAAGTGAGACATTTATGCAGTTATCTTTTAATAATAGCAATATTTTAAGACCTTGTACATATGCATTTATAGAATGATTTTTTATATTTCTCTTCATATTTCTCCATAATAAATGGTTACATTTTACTTGATATTTTCTATGGATGTTTATTTTAAGAAATAAAGTAAAGAACATTCACAATGTAAAACACTGCATACACCATGATCATGCAAATGGACACATTATGTTTTCTCAGCATATTGTTTTAATTTTCATTTTGACACAAGATTCTGATGTTTTTGTGAATGTTATAAGGCTTTTCAATATCCACCGCATAGCAAATGGTTCATTACTTACTTTGTTATATACTATCAGTTTCATATTTTACAAAGCTATCAGAAAAATTAGACTCTTCAATTTCTAGCACCTTAAGCACCACCATATTGGTAATGATCTGTTACAGTGTCTTTGTTAAAAATTCACAATGATTTAAGACAATAGAAGAGAGAGAAAATGAATTGCAACTTTTTATTCATGATGAAGTAAAATCTTGAATCAGAACAATTACAGTTATTGTTAAAGATGTTTGGAGATCAATTAACTTTTTGAGACCTATTTCAAAACTTGTATAAAGTGTTGTATAAACTTGTAACAAAGAGTTGTATAATATTAATAGTATTAAGTTCAGTGATATTAGGTTAAGAAATAATAAAAAGTAATGGATTTGCTGGTCATTTTGTTGAAACTAAGTTTTAATAACAATGAAAACTATTTTTCATACAATATTTTATTGTTGTCATAACCTTTAACATTTTTATATAATATTTTATTGCTCTAATTAACTATAAAACTGTTCATCAAATTTTAATTCTATTAGACCTCATAAATGCTCAAAAGATTATGCAAGGTATGGCATTATTTTATCTGCTATCGATGTACAAAATTACAAAATGATTATTGTCTGATTAAAAAATATATATCTATAATCGTATGTAACTTTAACTAATTAGGTTTCTTTTAGTATTGTTGTTGCACTAGCATCTTCCCTATATTTAGCTATAGATTGGGCTCTATCATTTAGATTGAAGCAGCCGGGCGGAGTTTTCGAGCCAGGGACCAAGTAGAAGACCCTAATACTTGGCCTGCTACTCTCAGAGGTATCAGTTCACTTGGAGGTTATTGCGACCGCGCCCAGTTTTAACATACCCCAACCGTCTCTAGCGAACACGGTGGATCTTCGGTTAAGCTGGGATTTGAACTCATTACTTTCCGATGACGAGAACGACGCTCTACCCAACCAGGCTACCGCGGCCTTTCGTTTTGTGTCCTTAAAGCCTATATTTACTTAAGACCCACACAATTCAGGAGAAATGTATTAACTTAAATAAAGTATATATCAACAGAAACCCACTATTGCATTCTGAAATGGATTTCACTGCAGAATGCAAATAGTGGGTTTTTTAATCAATATGACATTTCAAAAACGATAACACCGAAATCTTATCGTTATTGTTAATAAAAAGCTTGTAGAGGTAGAACAACATAGACAATAACTGTTTGTTTCTATCTGACTGTTGTCCGAGCTCGGAATTTGTTATCTACTCATCTGAATATTCTTGCAGTTCGGAATATACAAATACTTTTTTCAAGATCAAAAATGGTTTAAATAAAATTAATTTCCACCTATTTTAAAGGATTCTTTTTGTCATGCATTATATATACTAAACAATCAAATTTTTGTGGCAAATACGTTCAGAGAAATATAATTTGTTTTCAACTAAAACTTTATTCTGTATTCAAACTTCAGCTGTTGCAGTCTGCATTCATCACCAATTCCAATGCTTTAACAGTTATAAATTTAAAAAGGGAGCACAATCAGCCACCTCATCACAATAATATAATTCAATAGCATCGAACTCCGATAAAATTGTAATTATTTTTCTCATTTTTTATGATTTTTTAGGTAAATTTATTAGTAATTGATAAGCCTTTTAGTAATTTATTTATAGGTTCACTGTATCAATTCTTCTCTTGGACATGAATTTGAATTTTATTTGGAATTCAATTGAAATCATAAATTTCAATAAAATCATAAATTGTGTCCAAAAAGTGATCTTAACACGGGGAACCTAACTTATATCACGTTTTAAAATTTGCATACTAAAAACGAAATCAATAAAACAGAGATGTAATCTAACATAAACACTATCAGATTTAAAAATAAGTTAGCACGCATCTATTTCCTGTTTTATAAATGTCAACAATTTCTTTTAAAATATAATTAAAATCAAAGTAAAATGAGAATGGATATTTTAAAATAGTAATAAAGCATACGGAAATTACTTAATAGATCAACACGATACGAAATAAAACCAAGCGTATCCAATCATCGCTTTTATTGCTCTAATAAAATCACGCATCTATATATTTTTGCGTTCAATGTAGGCATAAAAGGAGAACTATATATTAATCATTTAAGCGTCAATAACGAATCTTGTTTTATCAGTGGAAAGTGCATTATTTGAATGGATTTTTGTGGTAATATAGAAGCAACAAAAAATCATAGCTGATATAAATGAAAATTTACTGAGCCACACATCATTGGAACCAGGCAGAAGTGTTATCCACAACAACCGGCAAGAAATAGGTATTAAAAGCCTCGTTCCGGAAATTACGTTTCTTTTTACCTCGTTTAGTTGCTCTAAATAAAACCGTAAAACAAGTTTGGACGATAATAAAGCCTTTACTTTTCAGACATTGTGCATTTATTGTTATTTGCATAAACTTGTAAAAAATTATGTAAAGAAATATTATATTTTTTATGAATTGAATATATATATATATATATATATATATATATATATATATATATATATATATATATATATATATATATATATATATATATATATACATATATATATATATATATATATAACAGCTGTTTATTTTACCATATTAGAGTAAAATTGAAAAATAATGAGATTTCAAATACAGTAAGACCCCGCTTAACGCGGGGGATACGTTCCATCAAAGTAGAGCGTAATGCGAAACAGCGCTAAACGAGGCTATCTTTACATGTAAATATTGGGGTTAGGGGAAGATGGCTAGGAAATTGGTTAGGTATTAAATTTAAAAAGTATGTTTTTTAATAAAAATAAAACTAAACATTTATTTCTTAAAGCCCAAATTAATATCACATTATTATTTCTTGCAAAAATAAAAACAAAATATAAATAACAAAACGAATATTCTTAAAAAAAACAAAGAAAATTCTAAGTCAGTCATATTTAGTTAGCCTTCCGCGTTTTCAGTGTTCTGCCTTTTTGTGACAAAAGCATCTAATGTTGTTTGCCTTTTTCTTTTGCGTTGTTCTCTTAAAAAGACTTCATAAACGGATAGAGCATCTCTAACACCACGTCTTACTTTTGAGCTCCTGTCAAAATTCGGATCATTTTCAATGAATTGATCCATTATTTCAGTTATGGTAGACAAATTCCTTTTTACAAACGCCATCGAAAGTTCTTTTTGCTCTCCTTCTGAATCACTGCTGTCAACATTTTTGTTTTTTTCTTGTTTAGTTAATTCCTTGAACTCATCATTAAAAAGACTAGCCGCTGCTTTTCAGAGGAAAATTATCCTATTTTATTTACAGTAACTAACTTGTTGAATCAATAGAAGGTTTTGATTGTGTTGCACAAGGAAAATATAAATAATAATTTCAAATTAATTATATTTTTTTATTAAAATACTAGTTTTTTAATATATTTCTATTGTATTAAAGAGGGACCGTATTGTGCACAGTATACGTGATTTATAAGTAGTGACTTATTTCTAACTACTTATAAATCATTAAATCTTTATTAAAATGCATTACTAATTATTCTGTACTATATCATGTATAATGTTTTATACTATGAAAACTTATTTTAAATGCCTAATTTAAAATGAGCTATATGTGAGGAAGCATTGCAGTTTTAAGATAAAAGGATCTTATTATGTGATACGTTTTTTAGATGCTACTGAAGATTCATGAAGTTGTCTTAAATGCTTTGTAACCTTTGCATTTAAGGCAAAATGTAATCTAGAAAGCACCGTAAAGCGATGGAAAATGGAATATCTTCCACATTTGAGATGTAACGGGTTCAATTCCTAATCAGCCGAAGACCGGTGTGTTGAGAGCAAATATACACGTTAGATGTCCCGTAATTCCTGAGCTAGTGTTGCATTTGGTGTAGAGGAATGTGACATTTCAGATGTTATCACATTCATTTGGATTGATTCATAAGGCAGTCAGTTGTGAATCGGGGTATTAGTCAACAGAAATAGACTGTCGAAAAAGTATAGCGATAACTTAACCTGATGAGCTCTATCCTGAAAGCTACAGATCCTACATTTTCAAACAAGCTATTTCTATTGTATCAGTATTAGCTAAGCCAGCTTAAACTTTCCTTCTCATTTTTAGCAGTTGATTTAGTGAAACATTTTTTTTAAGCAAAACTAAACTACTTCAAGATACATGTCGGTTTTGCTGAAATTTTAAATATTATTTCCATTGCAGATATGTAAGCATTTCATCTTACACATTCTATCTATTTAAAAATCAGTTTAAAATTCTATGATGTCACGCATTTCAAATTGGCACGACTTTTAAATATTTTTACGGCAATCGCTTTTATCATCGATTTTGTCACTTGACTGTGATTCAAAATGTAGAGACGGTTGACCATTTTTCGACATACATTTCCTGAATAAACTATAGGATTTACATAAGATGAAAATATTTGAATCATTAATACATAAATCATGCGTACTGTGTGACATTTAAACAATTCATTCATTTCTCAGAGATATTTTTTTTTGTCTAACCAGAATTTCAATAGAGTTACGATTATTTAAACTGTTATAGCAAATATACCATACGTTGTATATCAAACTCTTATCCCTGATTTCGTTTCAAAATATTCAGAGAAGTATAGAAAAAAATAGCAGAAAATAAGAGCTTAACAGTAAAAAAAAAAGTTGCAATACTTATTTCAATGATTTTTACATTTTACTTAAAATGGGGTTCAAAATGTTCTTTTATAATCTCCGTTTTAAATCAGCTATTGGCAAATTGAATGAGGAAACTTCATTGAATAAATGTATATTTGAAAATTCCACTTAATTACAAAGTTATTAAGCACAAAAGTCGTGGCATCTCTCGTTTTTATATATATATATATATATATATATATATATATATATATATATATATATATATATATATATAGTGTATTGTTGTTATTATATATCAAGTTATCAAGACATTAAAATGTTGCTTCTCAAATGTGTCCCATGTAATTTTTCTACTGAATTAAACTTTTCAACGAATTTTCGTTAAAATCTAATTCAATGGTAAATAAAGAGTTTCATTGAGATTTAGAAGAAGTGTAATATGCATTTTCGAATTTTGAAAATAAAAAGAAATATACACAAACACAAATTTATTTTACTGTTGTGATTTAATATCTGACTATCCTATTATTTAAAAATTAATAATTATTGAATAGAATAGTTATAATTATTATCTTTTTTCAACATAATTGAATAAAAAAATTTTTCAAACGATAGCAATTGTTAGATAATATTTATAGGAACTTTTTTTCTTTAATAAAGAAATACATTTTAATATTCAGTTTCTTTCTTTCATTTTTATGTATTTAAATAATAAAATATGTAATAAATTCAATCATTGAAATCAAGAAGTGTGTCGGAAGAAATCATGGGAATGGCGTGAACAGCATGATCTCTTAACACGAGCCCAATGGTGCCTGTTTGGTATATTCTAGGTAGACGAGTTTGCTGGACGCCTACCATCCTTACTAAGTCTCCAAAACTGGAAAGAGCTCCCCTGGAGGAAAGGGACAGGAAACCCCAGCCCCTCATTCATAGCCTCATTGACACCATATTTCAAGAGTATTCAATTTAACTGATCATCTGAGAAACCGTAACTTCACTAAAAAAGATTTTCTTTTAAAGAAACACCTTTTTCATTTGTTTTTCCCGTATGCAGAAATTATATTTTTTCCTTTTATAGCCAAATGCTCAATAAAATGCATTTTTCTTTTCAGTTTAAGAAATGTAATTATTTTTATTACAACCTACTACATCTATATATTTTTTCCGCATTTTTCCCTTGTGAAAGATGAATATTGTATTTTATCAATGGATAATTTCCCTAGAAGACAATGCACTATGAATATTTAATTCCTTTAACAGTCTCATAATAGATATAAGAATTAATATCAATATAGATTCACCAACACAACATCAACGCACTAAGAAAGGATTGTCTAATTATGATGCGATTGGATGGATTAAAATAATATATGTTTGAAAGAAAACAAATAAGAGTTGTTATAGAATAACTAAATGGTTTACTTCCAATTTTGACTATTACAAAAAAAAATTATCAATAAGACCTGTATTCAATTCTGTTATAAATGCAAGAGGTCCCTCAGAGCTGCACTGATGAGTTGAAATTATTTTCTATACAATTTCTTGACAAATTCTTTCAATAAGAAAAAATTTGAAGATGGAAATCTTGTATAAATTAAAAACCATTTATAACAATGTAAGCCATATTTAATCGGTATTATACTGTCGAAAAGTAAATCCGAGAATGTTAGAAAAATTAACTTTAATATAAATAGTTGTTTTTGTCATCTGTGTATTCCATAAAATGCCCTGAAATAATTACCAAATGGATTCGCTATCGAAAGAAATCCCTTACACCGTTTATAAAGGTCAATACTTCGTCAGTTAGGTCTGTTATAAGTTCATTGAGCTCGGTACTACTCTAAAAAAAATTTGGTGATGCAGAAACATAAAATAGTAAGCAATGTGACAGTCGCATTGAAGGCAATTTCTGCTGTCTGGGATTTTTTAGACGACAGTCCAGCTGTCTTGTTAGACATATGTGTGTGTTAGCAATATGTTCAACAGTTGATAAAGAATATTCCGAGGCAGTGACGGCTCCACTATAATTTCTCAGTATTTCTATTTTCGCTGTATTGCAGATCTGGATTAATCACTGCCGTTTTTTATTCTAAAATTATCCCTAATTCTCAAATTAAATACCAGCATTTATTTGCATATTCAGAGAAAATATTTTTAAAAAAGTTAACCCGAGGACACTTTCTTCCAATTTACTGTTGACAATTTTACTATTTTTAATTCACATTTCTTTTCTAATTTTCATATTAATATTTTTTAATGTGATTTATTCCAAAAACACTCTATATTGACTGATGATTTTATAAGCTCCGAGTTAATGATCTGTTATACAATTTGCTTCATTCCATTTTGAAGCAATATCGAAGTTCGATGTAATGAATGGAATTCCATTGGAAGAAATTGTGTTAAAAACACACACACATGTACGAATAAACAACAAAATCTTGGAACATGTAAAATTTATTCCACATTTATATCTACTGATATTATACATTTTAATTATCTATTAGGAATATAGATAATATAAAATAAGATATGCTCTTCTCAAAAAATTAAAATCTATTTTTAAAAAACATAATAAAATTTCAAATTGCAAAATTTCTGTGTAGAAGTAGAAACATGCTTTTTTATTTCCAGACACAAATACTGCTATGAGTGAATTTTTGTGAGAAATGAAAAAAACTTGGATGCGTTAGAGCACCCGTCTCAGTCTATTTAGACTAAAAAATTTGAGAGTAATATAAAAAAATTAAATGAGTTTTCTCTTTCTTGAAAAGATTTCCAAATAACACATTTGTACATAAAAAATCATGAAACTAGAAGAGTAATAAATTGAAAACATATATTAAGTTAATATTTTTACATAATGTGTATAATCATATTTCTCTCTTTATAAACATTTTTGTTGTGATATATTTAAATATTCATTTCACGCAAGCTGGAACACATGAGATAACTGTTATGTTATCCTACAGTGTAAGAAAGAAGATTATTTTCTGTAATTTCATTTTATTTCGTATGGGGAAAGACGTTTTCCTTTGACAAGCACATTTTCATATTTCACTGCATTAAATTTTATACACTTGTTTTAACAGAAATGTTATTTACGATAAAGTAGAATCTGATTAACAATATAATAAAAATAACGATTTTACATTAATTAAAGAGTATAACTAATTTTAATCTTTGACAGCTACTCATTACAAATTCTATTTGATATCAAAAGAATTTGTAATGAATTTTCACTCCAACAGAATGGTTAACTTCTGTCCACGATGAAACTCTCAAAACCGTTCAGAGGTGATTGATTGGAGTGCAATACCATGCAAATCTTCAGTTATTTCATCCATCTTCGTGTATAAAATCACCAGACAGGAAAGAGAGACAAAACCACATGGGCGACAGTGTTGGCGACAGAAGGCACGTAAGAGAAAAGTAATACATATTCAGCAGAGCTCTATAATATTTTTATTGAGTTTCTGGGAATATATGGAATTTATAATTTTCAGTTACTTTTAAATCATTCAAATGTTTGACAAAATCTCTTCGCGTGGCTTAAATTTGTTGATTTAAAATCTAAATATCAAGCAGTTCCAATAATTTCTGAACACAATACTAATTAGATGTTAATTTGTAAATCTTGAAAACAAATATTGATTAATAATACAAATTTTGTATATAATAAAAAAGAGGCACGTTATTTATTCGAAATTTTAAATCTCAGAAAATTAACTAGTGTATTTTTATTTTGAACGAAAAAATAAATTGAACGCTTATATACTTGTAGCAGGACCACCACTGTAAAGAAAGATATCATTAGTCAGTAAAACGCGATTTAACCCTCTGTCTCTGAATCCTATTAATTAAATCTCTGAAGATAGCAAATGAGCTCTATTGCTTGAGATCAAATCTAGTTACTTAGTTAATTGTTTCCTTAATTAAATTAGCATTGGGTATTTAACAGAGCTATTCAAGTAATTTGATTGGATATTTATTTCAAAGAAATTTATGCTAACAATTTTATTACAAAAATAATTATGCCTATAGTATAATATCTAAAATCCTTCAGTGAAGTGAAGTAATAAATATAAACGTTTTTAAATCATAAATATAAGTATTTATATTTTCTTCCTTTCTTATATTCAATGTATGCTTTTCAGTTTAATTTTCGTGTACTTAAAATATAGCTATTCATTACAATAATTAACATTTCATTCATTTAATATTTCAATTCCAATATTTGAGTTAGTTTTAGAATCTACATATTTTAATTCTAACACTAGATGATTTTTAATCCTTATTGAAATAAATATTTTAACTTCGAAACTACATTTACACCTAGTTCAACCTATTAACTAGATAATCATGGAGAAAAGCATAGTTCTCTTGTACCGTTCGTCCTCTTTAGAAATAAATTGCGTTAACTGCAAAATATATTTTTTGAAATAAATTTAACAGAAAAGAATAATTCCACAGATGTGGAAGAAATATTACAAAGTAATTTTTTGAATTCTTCATACCATTTTCTATTAGTTAACAAAATTTTCATTTTGCTCATTTTAGGATAATAAGTTTTTGTCACATAGAAATACTAAAATAGTTTCTGGGAAAATACTAGCAAAAATTAAAAAGTCAAAATATTTCATCTGCACTTATTTTTAAATTAATAAAATCGAAGTTGATTTTTCCTTTACCTCCATTTTTCCATTATTTGATTGCGTGATTTCTATTAAACTGTTAATCGTCAAAGCATTGTCAAATCATAATTAAATAACGATAGTTGATGCTTGGCACGAGTAATGTGTTAGAGCTTTCAGAGTAGTTCTTTCTGAAATAGAATTCCTTGTCTTGTATCGAGTACAAAATGTGTCGATTTATAAAGAATGAAATGTCGATTTACGAAAACATAAATAAAAAGATAATAAGCTCAGGATTTACGTCTTGGGTCGATTTACGAAGGAATAAAAGCAAAGATCGTAAATGGAAAACGATTCTTGGCAAACAAAAGAAAAAGTTGCAGTTAGTTTACGTAATAACATCATCTTACGAAAACTAAACACTGTGTGTGAAGCTAAAGTCCGTAACAATTTCTCTCACTTTTATACAATATTTAACTTTTGAGAACATCGTATTTGGAGAAGATATTACAAAAAAAATCATGAGGTGGCTCTTTAAATCTAGAACCAGTAAAATCCAGTAAGACCAGTGTTTTGTAAATGTTTTTGAAAGGGAATCGATGGGAAATGGTTGCCATTTTTCTAGAAGAAACGATTTACAACAGCCACAGAAAGATGTGAGGAGAATAAGAATTTCGAGGAATTCGGATCAAAGATTACTCAGAATAGTTAAATAAAAGCCTCATTATTTAGTTTTTACAGTAAAATTACCTGATATAAAATTAAACTGTGAGGAAATATTGAGCGATGTAGCATATGAGACACATTATCAAAATTAGAAATATAATGCAATTTTTGCATAAAATCATCTTTTGGTATCAAATGTATGTGAACGAATATTTAAAACCTTTATTACCTCAAAAGATCCTGTGAGAAGTATGCTCAGTATAAAATGAAATTCTTAAAGCAGAACGCTTCTAAGAAGCAACATCAATTAAAACGATTAGGCATGCGAATTAATTTTAATAATTAAAGTACACTAATTAGTCTATATATGCTTTTATCCAAAAAATATTTTTATTTAAATAAAAAAAAATATGTATCGTGATTTAAGAGTTTTATTTTGCAATCATAATAATTTACAAAAAATAACCAAAAAATTTTAATTAAAAGAAGGTTTGAGTTATCAGTGATAAAAAATCAATGACCAGTGACAAAAATACGATGCAACTTTGTAAAAGAAAAATGCTTTTCAAGCTTATTCTCTTATTTCTTATTATTTAATTAGCTCTCTGCTTATTACTCTTTTCAAGCTTATTATTAAATTGTTAAAAAAGGTGTTTTGATAGAATTTTTTTCATCAAAAAAAATAATAATAATATTTCGAAAAATATATTGGAAAATCATATTTCAAAAAGAATATTTTTCATTTCATTCGGT
This sequence comes from Latrodectus hesperus, assembly GCA_037975125.1. Taxonomy (NCBI): domain Eukaryota; kingdom Metazoa; phylum Arthropoda; class Arachnida; order Araneae; family Theridiidae; genus Latrodectus; species Latrodectus hesperus. The sequence continues at coordinate 62,269,115 of CM075852.1, forward strand.
ATTTGAAGAAGAGATCGATAATATACCAATCAGCTGTTTGCATAGCAACAACTAATCTTCTGTGAATATCTTTTCTTCTCATTATATCTGCATATCAAATATACCATCGGTTGATAAAAATTTGCAATCAAATAAACACTAAGAAAAAACTCGTTATACGGTATTACGTGATTACAGAGGATTTTCAGTGTAATTCATACAAATACTGATAATATTTTTCAATGCATAAAATATTTATAAAAAAATATTTTTCCTTTATCATTTACTTTTAAAATGAATTCAGATTTTGCATTGCTAAATAATCAAAACATTATTGAAAAAGCTGTTTCTTTAGTTTCTAATAAGAAAGTTACTAGACTTAACATATTTTTAATGATTTCAAAATAATATTTTTCAGTCGCCATAAACCAAATATACATTTCATACTTCAATATTCTTATTGCTTTCCATAAATATATTTAGTGTGATTCCAATAATAAGCTTAAATAACATTTATATAGTATCTTTTAAATGAGAATATATTATTATTTCACATCATTTCTGCATAATATTTCTTTTATAATCCAATATAATATCTTTTTCAATCAATTTAGGTCATTTATATGCAAAATTGACTATTTAAAAATTATTCAATACCCTATTTTGACGATATTAAGGAATCTATTTAAATAAAACCAAGAAAATGGCTAAATGTTTTCTTTTTTATATAAAAATTCCATGATAAAAATGTCTAAAATATTTTTTTCTAAAATTTAGCTTTAAAAGCTGTTTTATATATTTTATTCAATTTTCATATTTTCTGCATATTTCCATTTTTTAGAATAAAGTTTGTTTCAATCGTTTTTTTAATGCAATGTGACCTGTCTTAATAAAAAATTGTTTTGACATGTATTCATTGTGGTTTCCTGATTAGTAAAGTTGTCTTTCTCATTATCAAAGTTAGTGAGTTTGAATCCAAACTTAACCTAAGATCCCTCACTTCCAACAAAAAAGGAGGGGGCCGTTAATTAAGTAATAATAAAGTACTTTGGGAGGATATATCAAATTCCTCTGCTTGATCCCTGCTCATAAATTAAATTATGAAGGTACTTACTCCGGAGGTTTCCCCTAATTGGTAAATTCGAACTCTGGGTTAGGTCCAGCGAAGTATGCTGGTACAGCAATTCTAAGATAAATGTCCTGATAGAAGACATTATCCCACATTTATCTTACATTGTTCACCCTGGGACCTTTCACCCAAAATAGAATAAGCAGATACCTGTAAAAATAGGAAAATAACAAAAGCAATTGCTATTTGAATTTCTTTACTAAGTTTACTGGTAGGACCCTTAATCGAGAAGTTCTTTAGGGATCAAGAAAACTTAATTTATCTCCAAACAAGAACTTTCAGCATCTTGAAAACTATTCCTCGAAATTTATATGGTAAAAATCCGTATCGATAGATGAAAGTGAAGAAATATTGAACATTTCATCATTTTCTCAATAATTTATTAAGAATTCTAATCATAATTAAAATAAATTGATAGCTTTTTCTAATTCAAAATAAAAAATGCATGATTTGACAGGCGCTATAAAGACGCCCTGTACTAATTAAATTTCAAAAACAGTAATTAACAGTGTAACTTTCATTTCCCCAGGTACATGAGTCAGAAAATTAGTGAAAGGAGCACGTGTTTCATTCTAAAGGGAGAAATAAAGAGAATTCTAGGAAATCCTTTAGAAACAAATGCTTATCGAATCAGTTAGATTAACGAAATTATTCAAGCATTGTGACTGCATTTGAAAATAAAGTTTTTCTCTTATTCAAAAGTTCTACATTTTTAGGAACTTAACTAGAACCTAAAAATCCTCCCTATTTTTAGTTTGAATAGTTTTACGTAAATTATAAATAAATAAAATACAAGGCTCATTATAATATTTGATTGTTTATAATGGTGCTAAATTCAAGAAATATTAGTAATTTTAGTTCTTATTTTAAATAACTATTGCATTAACTTTCATATGTCTTTTGGTAAAGGGAACATTTTAGGCATCATAAAGTGCTTCCATAAATTCATTTAGTTATCAGTACATAAAAATAAACTACAGACTCAAAACTATCTGATAGTTGATACTCAAAGTTTTTGAGCTTGGAGTCACCTGATTGTTAATACTCAAAGTTCTAGAACTTGGAATCAGCAGATAGTTCATACTCTAAGCTTTCGAACTTTGAATCAGCTGATAGTTGATACTCTAACTTTTCAAACTCCGAGTCAGCTGATAGTTGATACTCAAAGTTTTCAAACCTAGAGTCAGCTGATAGTTGATACTCTAACCTTTCGAACTTGGAGTCAGCTGATGGTTGATACTCAAAGTTTTCAAACGAAGCTCAGTGTTAGGATTCCTCTTCGAAGTGAAAAATTTCGCATGTGATCACAGTCATTTTTGAACACTTGGAGATGGCCAGTGAAATTCTTATTCTTCCATGCATATCTATAATGCTACTAGATTCTTGGGTTTAATTTCGACTTAGAATGTTGCTCAAATTTTATAAATGTTTTTTCAGAAAGCAATAATACGGGGTGGTCCTTAAAAAGCTGTCTATCAACATACAATTTATCTATCAATATCATTTATCAACATGCAACATTTATTATTTGCCAAAAATGCTTTGAGGTCATCTACGAATAATTCAACAGTGAGATATGTAGATAAATTTTCATTGATGACAGTGAAACAAATTTCTCAGATTTTTTTCTCAGTGTCTTAACTTAGAAAATATTCAAGCAATTCAAAGATAGTTCATGATATTTCTCTTTGTTGGAAACTTAAACAGGCTAAATCTATATTTTTGCGACAGAAGTACATTTTTTTCAAAACGGTTCATTAAAATTTATTCGTGATATTCCGTAAACACATTCAACAAAATATAACAGATACACTGCAAAATATTTAATGCTTAATAAAATGTACATTTAAAAAATAATATGCAGTCGAAGAACATTCTCAAGACCTTTTTAATGTATAAATGAGATATTTTGACAGAAATATATAATCATTGTACAAACTAAAGCAAACACTTATATATAAAGTTGGAAGTGATTTTTTAAATAATTTATACTTTGTTTGGCTAAAATTATCCGCTATTACTTAATTCTAATTAAATGACACAGTTTGATTATTTTCTACCTAAAATGAGATAAAATTGGAGAAACGTTACTTTTTGAATGTAATATAAAAACTGGCACTCTAATAAATAATTGCATTAAGTACTCATAAATGAAAATAGAAATAAAAAATTACAGATAAAAATAAATATTCATCTGAATCGAAAATATTTGAGATTTCTTTTTACTCATCAAATATAATAGTACAAAGATTTCTGTTACTTGTTTTCTCACTCATTATTGGACTTTACGATAAATATTTACAGAAATAAAGAAAATTGCAATTTTTGTAAGCATCCAATTTGGTATATATTGGACATAATTTTACCTAACATAAATATTTCTTTCACAGACCCTGTAATAAACATGTTGCTAGTGAAAAAATAAAATGAACGTATAAGGATTTTATTTTTAGAAATATTATACTTGTTTGAAAGAAAAACATTTTTATACAAAATGATTTTAAACAAACAATAAATTTATGAATTTTACCCATTATCAGATTATATTTCTTACAGGATTGGAGCCTGAACATACTGAAATACGGATAACATCTACTGGATATCATGCACATAATTCCTTCACAACAATCAGTAAAATATTTTTCATTAAAATTTAAAAACTGCAGAAAGTATTAATTGTTTTAAGTATTTTCACTTTTGACGACTTGTGTTGACTAAAATAATCGGAAAAGTCTTATTTTGGCAATAAATAAAACCATTCTTCATATTTTTAAACTTATGGATTAACTTCTGAGGCAATATAGTTCTAAATAAATGTTTTCGAATATAGAGGTAAATAATATAATTAAAGACTATATAAGTTTGTGTTTAGCTTAATCAATATTACTTCTTTACAATCGAGTTTAGCGTAATCTATAATAAGTGATAATAAAAATTTTTAGGATAATTGCAATATCATTATTCGAAAATGGATTTTAATTTTACAGACTGTTTTTTAAATGTATCATGGATTTGAGATAATTTACTACTAGTATACTTTATAAAATCTACAGGAATAATGATTTTAAGCTGAAGAATTCCGTTTATGGTTTATTTTGGTGTTCGCTTCGATTTAAATCATAAATTTGTCGAAACAGATATTACAAAAATGACTAACTGATATTTAAATGTATTTACACATGAAAAAAAATGCTTCATTGTTATTATTATCATTGCATGACATTTGTGTAAGTCTTTTGTTTAATTCACTTAAATCAAATGACTAGAAACCAAAATTAAAAAAAAAAAAATTCTTATGCCATTCTTGAATTTTTCAACTTTGCGCATATACATATTAACTGCATTTTTAATTAAAAAAAATTTATTTTATTTTTTAATTTGCGCCTCAGGAACACAATTTTAAAAATCACAAATGCTTAATTTTTCAAGTCTATTTCTTCAAGTATTTTAACAAATTTGCTAAATGATGCCGTACCTGGATCTTTTATTAGAAACAATATTCCTCAATCAGGTCTTTAATATCTGTTTTACTACATACATATATATATATATATACATATATATATATATATATATATATATATATATATATATATATATATATATATATATATATATATATATATATATATACATATATATATATATATATATATATATATATATATATATATATATATATATATATATATATATATATATATATATATATATATATATATATATATATATACATATATATATATATACATATATATATATATATATATATATATATATATATACATATATATATATATATATATATACACACACACACACATATATATATATATATATATATATATATATATATATATATATATATATATATATATATATATATATATAGATAGATAGATAGATATACATATGTATATATATCTATATATATAAAATATTCGTGTCACGATGTATGTTCCCGATAAACTCCGAAACTACTGAACGGATTTTGATAAAATTTTGTAACCATTTATAATATAGTACAACTTAAAGATAGAATACTTTTTATCTCTTAATTATTATTTTCAATATTTATTATACGACATTAATGTTCATTTATTGTTTAGTTCTGTAAGTTCCTAATAGATGGCGGTTTAGCATCTAAGTTGCACAGATATTCGGCAGGTGGCGACGTGTTTATTTTTCTAGATTATACATCTTCGAGAAAATTAACGTGCGCGCGCAATCACGTGGTTAAATATAGAATTTACATATATTTTTATTATTATATTTTCATGATGTACATATATTTTCATGATGTATAATCATACTATAACAATTTTATGTGAATCACTTTCATAATTATACTTTGTATTGTGTTATTGTGCGTGTTCAGTTTGAATATTTTTAATATTATAAATAGTAAAATAAAATTTTATTTATTGCTGTTTTTCTCTACTAATTTTCATACCACCTCCAAAACATGTAAGTATTTCTTGACAGCCTTTTATTTTTTTTATTTTTATTTTATAATTTGATAATTATTAATTTATTCAGTAGAACATTTTGATCTAATTTATTTAATTAAAAATTGAAAAATAATAGTTCGATGCCAATGTTATCTACCTCATTTATAACAATTTATTTTTAGATGTTTTTAATTTATATAGTATATTTTATAAGTAAGTCACTGATTACTAACTATAATTTAATATAAGATGAATAAAATGTAAATTCAGAAAGTATATGTTGATTTGTGCTTAATTTCAAAATTTCGATACTTTACCTATTACTTTTAAATTTTTGCGAAACGTTTTATTTTTAATCTCATATGAATGAACCTATTTTAAATTTTTTTAGAAAATATTAATTTGATTGTACCCAAGAATTAGTAAAAAATTGATTCAATGTATTATAAAAACTCAGCCACTGCAACGCGTGGCTGGGTACTTGTATATATATATATATATATATATATATATATATATATATATATATATATATATATATATATATATATATATATATATATATATATATATATATATATATATATATATATATATATATATATATATATATATATATATATATATATATATATATATATATATATATATATATATATATATATATATATATATATATATATATATATATATATATATATATATATATATATATATATATATATATATATATATATATATATATATATATATATATATATATATATATACATATATATATATATATATATATATATATATATATATATATATATATATATATATATATATATATATATATATATATATATATATATATATATATATATATATATATATATATATATATATATATATATATATATATATATATATATATATATATATATATATATATATATATATATATATATATATATATATATATATATATATATATATATATATATATATATATATATATATATATATATATATATATATATATACATATATATATATATATATATATATTTATACATATATACGTTCTACTTCTGAATAATGGGACATGAATATGCTCTCTCTGAATGCTTGACTGTCAATGATGATAGTGCTGAAACTTTTTTTTTTAGACATTTTTTATGAGACACGTGAATATGACCAAATCTCTATTATAATTCTTCCCGTAAGGCAAGTAAAAGTTTAAAATATTAATTTGCTACAAAATAACCATTGTCGTACTCAATACATTGTGACAAGGGTCTTTCGGAAGCACAACGTGGTCGAGAATTAGGACTGTGCTTTTGGGAATGGAAAGTAACGGATCGAAACTCTGCCACGATTAAACAGAAAAGAATTCATGTTGTATTTATAATTTCTGCCTGCAAATCTATGGGACGACCACTTTTCTCCTGTTATGATATGGAAAGATGGCCAACTATCTGTGAAAAGTTTTCCTTGAAATCGATATGTGGCGGGTGCTTAAATGTATAGATTGTTAAGCTGTCATCTACGAGGTGTCAGAGTATATTTCGGGGGTGCATCTTAAAAGATCAGACCTTAGACAACACCTTTTAAACAAAACTTAGAAATTTTCAAAATCCAAAAAAGAAGAAAATTCGGAGAATTATGAATAAAAATTCAATTATAGTTTGTTCAAATTTTGCAAGAATCATGAATCCAAAATTTCAAAATATTACTACGATTTGACTTTTCTATCACTTTATGTTATAAAGAAGATTACTTGTAAGCACACTTATTCTGATTGCGTAACTCTGTACAGTAATAAGATTTACTTAAATTTCATGCATCTGTTACCATACCATTGTTGAACTTTACTTTTTATTCTTGCAGAATATTTAGCCGAGAATTTATTTTACATGCCTTGCGAATGGCATTATTAAACAAAATACCTGAAAACTAAAATATATTTTGTAGATAAAGTGGCATTTTCGAACATCGCAAATTTTGAAAACTTCTACCAGATTGATCTGCAAAGAGAAATAATTAAATATTTATTTCATAACTATAAAAGAATGGAAGTTTTTGTAATTAAAAAGCACGTGTACTTGATGATTAATTAATTTTTTTCAACAATTAAATATCATTAACAGTTTATATCATGAATCATAATAACAATTGATGTTTAATTATGGCATATTAAAGCGCCGTTTTGCATTGTTCCATATATTATTAAATAAGTTCCATTGGAATAATTCGAAAAGCACACTATTGTTACGTAATGGAAGTAAATATTAATTTTGTAAACCAATGAAAATGAGAGACTCAGAATTTATTATTGTAATTTCATAATTTTTCTCAAAGCCCCACAAACAGATTCCATTATATTTTATTCCATAATATATTTTTAATGCTAATCATATTCCGTTATTTCATAAAGTATACATCGCCTTGCTTTTTATGAAACAAAATATATTTCTGTGTTCTTGGAACATTAAATATTTGCCTATATATGCTTTATTATATTAATATTATAATTTTATAATATATATATTAATAAAAATTTTCATATGTACTCTAAATATGTTGTATTATTATTATAATAAATTTTTGTTTATAAAGTATATTTTATTTAAAAAATTGTGTTAGATTGCAACCAATAGTGGTATTACAGATTAGAAACTTATATTTTACAAAAAATATCTTAGAACATCAATCAGAAATAGAAATTAAAGTACCCAAAGAAAATCTTTATTTATTTATGATATCATATAAAAATGCCTGAATTAGAATAATTACATAATATTAAAATAAGTGGTATCATGAAGTAAAGTTGTTATTAAACATTTTTAATTAAGGAAAATAATAATTTCCAAGTTCAAACCAATTTTCAGTAAACTTCATACATATTTTCTTTGTACTTAGGGTGAATACGTATTTCTCATATATTATTAAACATTTAGTTATCATAAACGTCTTTAAATATAACTTAGTCATGAATTTTTGTTTAATGATTTTAATTTGATGAATTATTAACATCAATATTAAAATTTTCAATTCAAATATTTTTTAATATAAAATTTAGTAAATTAAAATAAAACTACCAAATTTTCATAATAAATTAAAGGTTTGTATAATTGTTTTATTTATCGCTCAATAATAATTAGTAGTGTTGAAGATTGATTTGACCGTAGTCTATAGTTTAAAATTGGCATTCAAATCACTACAAATACACTCACTCGAGTTGGGTGTTGAATTCACAAACTGGTGAACCAAAGTTTTAAGAGTTTGTGATAATTTTCCTCAGTCGTATTCAAAAGTTATAGTCAGAAATCTGGCCGCCAAATAGTTATATGAAGTGTTAACCATTCAATCAGCTCAGATAGTTCTGTGGCTTAATATTTATCATATTTCATTGAAATAAATAGTAGCATTTATGATCAAAATTATAAATGTTTTAAAATTTCTGGAATGATTGGTGTGTATTTTTATATTACTAAAACTACATAAATTAAAATATTTTATCTATAGTTAATAACAGAAATAAAAAATTATTAAATATACTCTCTAAAATAAATATTTAAGGTAGTGGAAAATACTACTGAATAATATTAATAACATTATAAAAACATTTATAGAAAAGAGAACCATAAAATTATCAATAATCCTAACTTTTTCAAATCCCCATCAAACATCCTAAATTTTATAAGTTCTAAAACAGATATATGATATAAAAAAGAGGTGGCTAAGAATTTATCTTATTGTCTATTGATTTTCATTACTAGAACGTGTCTTCAAATAAAAAAATGTTGCATTAGTTTGAAAGCTTTTCTAGAGACTGTTGAAGTCGGGAAACACCGTTTGCTCTCATAATTTATGTATTAGATCCGCTAATGTTTCACGTATGGTCCTAAACCTCATAAAGGCCTGAACATCACAGAACTGCTACTATATTACTCCTCAGAAGTTCACGCGAGCCACATTTTGTAACATGACGTGATTCATTCCCCAAGAAGCAGTTCTAATCGAAATGAAAATAAGTTTGTCTGCATATTCAAGAAGAGATGAGTTTGCGTGTTTAAAAATGAGGTTGCAAAATCGAATAAAATAATATTTAAATGTTCAGTACGAAATTGATTTTAATCAGAGATTTTTTATACTTAATAAATTACTTGTTTGTATTTATCTTGTTATATGTGTGAATGTAGTGCTTAACATCTTTTCTTATTATATTATAGTTTTAGTTCATTTTTTTTTGGTTATTTTGTAAGAAGTCGTGACTTTAATTTTATACTTAAATACTAAAAATTGCGAATATAGTTAATATTAATAATAAAAATTATATAAATTGTGTAATGATATACATTATAGTGTATAACATTTCAAGTTATAATCTGATATAAAATTAATATGTTGCTTATGCAAAGATAACGTTTAAAAAATTACAGAATATATGAGTCAGGAAATACGAATTTAGTAATTCGAAATCATTTTTAGAACAGATTTTGAAAATTTTATAAAGATTTTTTAGAGAATTGTTACAACAAAATTACTTATAATACAAATTTTAACTAACTACTGATGCAATTTTCTTAAGCACTGAGATTTAAAAAAATTTCTGAGACACTATCATGTTATTTCCATTAAAAGTGTAAGAATTTTACGTACGTATTAAACATATTCTAATTTTTGTTTGATAATTTTATTTTATAATAGATGAATTACCCTAAGTTGTCTGATAATTTATCCTTTTCTTTATTTTGTCAACCAGATAAAAAAGAATGCGTTACTATATATATATATATATATATATATATATATATATATATATATATATATATATATATATATATATATATATATATATATATATATATATATATATATCAAGCATTAAATCGCAGAAAAAGTACATGTTGTTGAACCAGCAAATTCAATGATAAATACATGGCGATTCCTAGAATCGCAGACGACTACTCTCTCATTATACAATTTATTACTTAGAGTCACGAATAAATGATTGATTACGTGCATTTCATTTATTTTTCTCAACCAAACTGAAATTGGCTCACATTAATAATATGCCTAGTTAAAGTACATTAACTAATATCAATTTCTACTCCATTAGTGTTGTGAAAATGGATGGTCTTCTAAGTTGTCGAAATCTTGACTTAAACAGGGCTCAATGTCCAGCTAATGTGTAATACTTAGTGATTTTAATTAATAGTTAGCTGCTTGAAAGGTATTGTAATCAATAAAAATGTTAGTTCCTGTTTAAAATTTTAATAATAATAAGTCATTTTGAAATGGATGTAAGAGTTAAGCTCTTCGGAGCAGGTAGTCTTACGTTCGCTTCCTGCTATTTTTGAAAACCGGCGATGGTTATTGGGCTGCAATTTTTTGCATCAAATATTTTTAGATAAGTGCTTAGTAGTTTTTTGGGCTTCCTTCTTTGCGATGCCTGAAAATCTGAGTTTGTGACTCTTGTGGTTCATGCTAATTACTTTAAACCATTGGATTGATATGATAGGTAAAGAGGAATTTTCAATCAGCGTTTATTATTTTTATTTTTTTTGTTTATTTTTAAAATGAAAATGTATTTATAAAGCATTTTCTCATGCATTTGAGTTAGAGGTATCACTAACGAAATTATTAATGATCCTGGATATGAAATTAAAAGAAGATTCCGAACCATTTTAATGTTATTACTAATTATTTAAAACATATTACCAAATTTGAAATTGAGTTTACAAGCAGCTGAACTATAAGACAGAATGCAAATTATTCAGCTGTAGCCTTGGTACATAAGACATAATCAGCACACGCGTAAGTAAATGCTTTTACGCCACGTAATAGAGAACATAACAGTTAAAAAAAATTGTAAGGAATTTTTAAAATATCCTCAGTATATTGCTTTCTAGAAAAGGTTTTTGAAAAGTGAAATCTTAGAAAATTCCATGAATCCTTGAAGACTAAATTCTCGATATTTTAATCTCTTAAAGCTGCTGTAAGAATTTGTATAACACATCCACAGCATTCTACTTTCTGGTAAGAATTTTTTGAATGTTAAGAAGTAAACCGAAATATTGTAGCAATAATAATTAAATAAGGGATCATATTTATAATTTTTACAAAAGGGAGAAGCAGGAAAATTCTGTATCATCAATCCCGAGAAAAAGGCATTCAGACAACAGACTGAACATCATCCCCATTTGTTATTCAGAGAAAGTGACTAAAATCAGAATTTATACCTTTAATTCTGATTAGAACTATGAGCTTAAAGTACTTAATACAATATACTGTCACATAGGGTATGTCAAAGTATCGGAATACTGTTTCCAATACTGTTCTGTCAGTCCTTTTTATGGCAAATAATTTTTTACATTTCCAATTCCAAAAAGGCATTATATAAATAGTGGCTAATATTCATGAATTTTCAGGAAGAAGGCCCAATAAGTTTGAAAGTATCCACACAAAAAATGGGAAGACAATAGGCAAGATCACAATACTTATTACACATTGTTCAACAGTGAGTGATTGAATTTGAGATCTTCTATTCTGAATTTTTTTGTGTTGTTTTGTTTATAGAAAATTATCTATTTCTGTAATCATTTGTTATAAAATTAAAAAAATTTTCTAAGAAAAAATTTCAAGTAATTGATTAAATCTTCATCTAATAAAAAATATTGTTACAAATCCATACATAAAAATCAAGTAAAATTATGTGTAACAGAAAATTTTTCAAAAACAAAATTGAATTTTTAAACGTCTGCTCATATAGAATCAGAAACAAATATTTTTCGGTAATATCATAATACTACCATACTTTTAAACTAAATATATTTCTATATTCAAATATTATTTCAATTTCTTAAGCTTAGCTCAGAGATTAACACGAAAAAATTTGCTTAATGTGCAAAATATTCTCAATTCCGAACGAAATGGAACCCTCTATATTCGAACTAAATTTAAGTGATTCAAGAAAAATTTATGTTAACTCTTTAACCGACCGCCGAATAATACTTCTAACGCAGAATTGATATTTCCAAAAGTAGGTTCATAAAATATAATTTCTTCTCACAACTGTGTAGCACCTGTCACGAAACTCTTAGTCCTTGGTAAAAGAAAATGTTTGGTTCCTCACTCTTCAATTCTTTCACCAGTAATAACAACCAATGAATGATTGGCTAGCAGATACTCGTCATCGTATACTAGTCATTACAGTATTGAAATTATGGCATAGTATTGAAGTTTTACCTGTACACGACATTAAATATTTGACTCAATGTCCTAACGTTTTAATGGATTTATTACGACAAGAAGTAGAGTTCATTGCACTGATTTCTCAGGTGTTTCTGAATTTTTTGAAGATTTAATTACTGGCTATTCCAGTATGAACTATTGTCCAATAAATATCAATGTGCAATTTGCATTTCTTTTCAGTATAGCGATTTCAATAGCTATGAATGTAAATTCCTTTTACAAATTTTAACATATGAATCTTTCTGAAAGCTCGATTTATTTAAGCAAATTTTTCTCTTTACATATTTGAAATAAATATTTAGTAATCAGAATGTTTATAAATAATGGTTTAAATTAAGAACTATTTGAAATTCGGGTGTACCTTTGAAATAACAAATTTTGAGGTTTCAAAAAATAAATTAAAGGTCGGACTTTTAAGAGGGTTTATCATATACTTCAAAAACTCAAAACTATAGTTGAAACAATTTAGAAACATCTCAAACCATTAAGATTATAATAAAGTCCTCATTTTTCAAGTTTTATAGAATATTAAACCCAATCTCACTACATAACGATATTAACTGACTTTGAGTATGAACAAAATAAAATATTTCTTTCTGAAAAAAAAATTCTTTTAGAAGTAAATTGCGTTTGATTTGTTTCTCTCTGCAATTACTTCAGACACACGAGAGGTAATTCCCCAAAGATCTAAAATTTAAAGTATATTTCCAACAATTACAAAAAGTAGCCAGAGTTGCTTGTAGAACTCACGAACAATTGAACAGAAAGCCATGGTTATAATTATTCAACGACTGCATCTGGAAATAAATCTTTAAAATATTAATCTAAATATTTTAACTAGCCTTTTATTTTTCTTAAGTTATAAATTTTTAAAAAGTTATGAGAAAACTATTGGATTCGGAAGAAAGAAATATTCAGTTTCTATTCATTGTTTTACATACAAATAATAGTTGTATAGTTTAGGAAAAATTTAAATACAAACATTTTCATTTGTTACAAGCGTTTAAGGAACTAGCTTTGCCCTCTTATCAGCAACATATTATCACCACATGCGTTAGAGAAACATTTAATTTAATTATTTTACTTAATTATAGGAACAAAGTTGTTTCAGACAGGGAAAATTCAAGTAAACCTCAGAAAAAGGACGTAATCCTAAGAACTACTTCGTTTATTCTTACACCAAAACATCTGCGTTTGCTCATTTGAAGATTTAATTGAGAAAATTTTCCTATTAAAATAATTTTGTTTTAGCGATAATGAAGATAGATAAAAATTATATAAATACCATTATTTTCAAGGATAACATTAAAGCAAATATTAATCTAAAAACGCATAGAAACCACATAAAATTACCTTTAATAGGAAAACTACCTGAACTCTTTCTATTATTAATATATAGCACTAAATTTTATGTAAGATACGTTTTAAATTTTAATTATATTTATATAGAGATTAGAGATCACAAATAAGATTCTAAAATCTTTTAATGCATATAATTATAATTAGGAATTATATTTCGCAATTTATACTGATTATAAAAATCAAATATGTGGTAAAAAAATGTTTTACTATAAAATCATTTAGAGTTTCCATGATCAAATCAGAATTATTATCAAAAAGCTGAATTGAAAAAGCTTCAAAATTGGAATAATTGTCTCCAATTGTGTCTCGTGATTTATTATCTTCTGCATATATCTTATTACGTATCGCAAGGAGGTATAAATACCCAAATAGCAAAATATTTAATGTCGAAAAGAAACTGTATTCAGAAGATAGATTAAAATGTAAAAATCAATCGAATAATATTTTTAGTCCAACTATATATCAAATGAGATCATGCATTTTTGTTATAAATTTAATATTTATCTTCCTTATAAATCAAAATGAGCTTATAAGCAATGAAATCTCCAGAGAATCTGATCATTTCGTGGACCTTTAATAGTCTATATCCATCATGTTTGTCAAATTGTAAGATAGTTTTGGAATATCATTCATATGATAAAGCAATTATCATTCCCTACAATAACTTACAAATCCATAGTTTAAAATTATTTTATTTTATTTTGAAACACATTGATACATACATATACAGCTGTGATTAATTAGTATTTGTATTCGGCACATTTTTCGTGTACTAAGACAAAAACAAAAGTTCCTTTGCCAAACATAAACAACAAATTCACTTTTAACATACAACCATAAAATTACTAAAAAAGACTCAATCAAAATAATGAAAAGCTAGATATGTAGATAGATCATATGTATGCAAATATCAATACAATGAAGTCGGATTGATTCTTCAGAGTTAGTAAATCATATGTAATGAACGCAAGCAGAAGTCACATCTTAAATAAAAAAATATATTTCGATGATTTGTGGGTGAAAGATCATTGTTCATGAGATAATACCATTCCTCAAGCGATATCCTTTTATGTCATTTCAATTAAGAATCTTATAAAAAATTGAAAGAAATAATTAAAATTATTGGATGATCATCGCTGTAAAAAGGAATGCTTCATATAACTATAGAATTTACTTTTATAAAAATTGCATTTAACAAATAAAAACTAAAATATCATACTGTATATATTATCAACTATAAGGTATCAGATTTTACGTTAAATTCGTATCCTAGAAATTACATGAACTTATAATGATATAGACATATACCAAATCAAATGCTAAAATCCAAAATTAACAGCCAAATTTCAATTGTAAGACATTAAAATTTCTTACAATTAAATTCTAAGTGCTGTTACTTTTTGCAAAATATTATTAGAAGCTGCTTTTAAATTACGATTAATAAGCAATATAATTTTTGTAATGTGGTTTGATAAAGAAAGAGACGGTGTTGTAAGCTACTCCAGTATTTACAGCACTGTTAACCGTTGTAAATTAAAGCTAAGTGTAAAATTTCATGAAACAATTAACCATTCGAAAACTAGTTTATTTTTGCACTGAAATATTTAATTTATATAAATAATTATAAACTTATAAGATCATTCTGATGTTTTGTTTCATCATGCAATACTTGTCATCATATAAAGTTGACATTTTCATTTGCTTTTTCAATACGTTAATTAGAACAGATTTTTATTTCCCACACGTTATTGAAGATAAAATTTAAAGGTCCATTTAACGATGTCTTATTTGAAGAAATACAATAAAACTTAAATTTTCTAGTTTTATTTTAAGGAAGGTATCTTAATTTTAAAAATATTTAAAATTTGTAATAAATACATTAAGTTAAATTCAGATAAGATAAAACGTTCATTGGATCGCAATAAAACTGTTCACAATTTTGTGTTCAATCCTTTAATTTGTTAACTATCAATTTTTTTTTGATCTAGAAAAGTATTTGAGATCTGAGCATGCAGTATTTTTATTATCGTCATATTTTCTGAAAGATTGATCATAAAATACCAAAATACTTTAAAACTTTTTCCTTTTTTTATAAAATATATTCATTAATAAAAAAATTGTCCCAAAAAACCTTAGAGAAAATATAATAAATATAAATGTATATGAAACGAAATAAATTTGAGTTATTATTGGGACTTTAGATCTATCCTTTAAATTTCCTTAGGAAATCCCTATAATTTATCAATTCCTTATCTGCGATCATCTCGTCAAATAGACAAATATATTAAATAGACTAAAATGTCAATTGTATAATACAAAATGTATGTCCAAAATCTAATAGTGGGGAATAGGTTATATTTCACGTTATATTTCATTTCAGATTTCGTGTTAAAAAAAGAATGTATAATCATGGAAATTTCATCAGAAAAAATGATTTAAAAGGATGATTTAACTAGCGTAAGCTTTCAGCATTAAATTAAAATGTTTGTCTCAATTTTCGGTGCTAATAATTCTCATTAGTTACAAGTGAATTTTCAAAATATCGTAAATATTTTTAATTATTTCGATGCATAAAATAAATGCATCTAATATATTAAAGTAATGATTGCAAAACTGTAGTTTTATTTCTATTTTAACTATTTATAGGAGTTAAGAAAATTGAAATCTAAATTCTTTAACTAAATTAACTCTAATAACTTTTTAGTTTGATGTACAGTTAAAAAAAAATTATACATTTAATCCATTAAAAGATGGAAAAATATCGGCGATCTTTTAAAACAATGTCCTCTTTTTAAGTTTTTTAGTAGACTCTATAGTGTTTTAATTTCCTTTCTAGATTTTATTCTCAAAATATTGTTATTGGTGTAAAGTTAGAAATATTTCAATAATAATTTTCCTTAACTTTCTTGCTATATTTAGCATTAAAACAAATCTTCATTTTTCCGTCATTATTTACAACCAAAATTTTGTGGAAAATTTTCTTAAAATCGTAAAAGCTAAAATTTTTCTGAAAAATTCCAAAATAAATTTCTCTATCTACATGGTATTCTTGATAAATAAGTTTTATCAAACTTTTCTCATGCAATGAGTAAACATCAATGCCGAAGTGTAATTAGTTCTCAGGCAAAAACAACAAAACCGGAATTAATATTTAATAAATCATTATCATTAAACTTGTTTTTTTACTCAGGTTTATTAATATACATATATTTCAATAACAGTTACGAATTAGAAATAATTATTTAATAATTTTTGTGAATCTGAACTTATTTTTATTATAATTTAACCTGTCATGAATACAATTATTAACTGTTAATGCAGAGAATGCTGATATTTAAAATGCAGAATAAAAATAATAAAATAACTGTTAATAATTTAATTTATTGTTATACGAAACTGGCTTAATAAATGTAAACAGTATTTTCCGTACGTCATCCCTTAATTACCCAGGCCGACACAAGAGTTTTTCTCTGTCCAAATCTTTGCGACAGTAATGTATTTTTATAAAGTTTTTCTCTAATTACCTTGAGAAATTCAAGATTTTATTGCAACATTTTTAAAAACATTTACACTTAACCTTAGACACAATCCACAAAATATTTTGCGAGCCATTAAATAACAAAAATGGCTAAAACCATCAATATTCATTATTATTTTATGATGCTTACACTTTGCTACTTTTCTTTTAAAATCTACCTTTTGGCAAAGTCTGAGAACGCATATTTTGATAAAGAAGTTTGTGTTTAAAAGTAATATCACACTGTTCCGATAATAAGTAATACTTTTAAATTCAATAGAAAAATTTATTTAAAATGTAATTAAGTTTAAAATTAATATCTTAGTTATAGCTACTTTGTTTGGTGTGTTTATCTTTAAATTATGTCTAAATTATTGAGTTATAACATTTTTTATTTTCACTGAAAGCTTTCTGTATAGAAATATATAAAACAGTTCATATATTTTCATTAAATCACTATTATATAATCATATAGAAAAATATTGAGTAAATAATAAAAAATGCTCTTCATCATAAATGCAAAATAATATAATATAAAATAAGTTTTCAAGTTCTGTATTTAAGAGTAATTTATTTCATCTTGTTTGTATTAAATTTATTGGATGTCAGATGGATTCAAAATTAACTATACATGTCAAATTAAAAGTTTTACGAACTGTAATTTCGATATAATTTAAATAATAGAACAGTTCGAGCAAGGTACCGTGTAAATAAAACGTTAAATTAAAATTTAAATACATTTTAAATAAATTTTTATAGTGAATAAAGAATATCATTTATCATCAGAATAGTGGTAATTCTTTTTGACTGATAATTTTCTTTATCAAAATAAGCGATCACAGATTTTACCAAAAGGGCGGTTTTAGAAGAAAAGTAGCTTCATGAGCATTATAAAATAATATCCAATATTAATGATTTTAATAGATATAACCATTTTTATTATTTCATGGCTCACAAAACAATTTTTTGAATTATGTCCTTTTATGACAACTTTAAGCAGCAAAAGTTTCTGAAAATTTTGCTTTAAATTCTCTAATTTCTCAAGGTAATCAGCGAAAAATGCATAGAGATACATTACGATCGTCAAGCTTTGGACGGCGGAAATCTCATACGTAATTAAAGGGCTTTACGATGTTTTGTATGCCAATTGAATGGTTAGCTCTCTGGCCTTTAGTTCTAATTCATCGAATTTCATTTTTACTTAAAGCTTGGTTGCGTATGATGTTAGTAAACCACTTTAAATTGTAGATAGCAGTCTAATTAGCTTTCGCATGCAAAAAAGTTGTCATTATGTGGCGAACCAACCAACTGGATCATATGCTATTTTAAAAGCATATTTTGTGTGTGCAAATTCTTATCACTGTTTCTCGTTAGTAATATTGTTAGAGTTGACACAAAGCAGCTCTAAAAAAGCTGTTTTTTCCCGATATGTTTATATATTAAGAGTCAGAAGCTCAAGACCATGTAGTAGTGATGTTAAAAATATGTAGTTACTTACGATAAAATTGTGCCGACCGATGGCTGAGTGGTTAGTGTTCCTGACTCCTTAGCTGTGGGTCCTGGGTTCAAACCCCGGTTCGGGCATGGATGTTACTTTCTTTCTCTGTTCTCTCATTGTTCCTCTGTCCTTTCTTCTGTGATGATGTATGAATGTGGCCCGCCCTATAAACGGGTTTGTGGTGGTATGACGCGGGTAGTGCTACTCGCCTCCGTGACTTCGTTTACAGGTGCCCGCTGTGTAACGACAAATGAGTAGCAGTTTCCGGCCTTGTTGTGGCGAAAGGTTAGTTACCCAAATGTGCCCGCCGTTGTACAGAAATTGTTGTAAAATAATAAAAAAATTACTTTTTTTGCAGTGTAAAATGTAAGTGATAATTCACATTACAATTATATTTTACCTTTGGTAAATGCAGAATATTTTACGAATAATTGTTGTATCACATGTAAGTGGATCATTGTACAGAAAAATAGAACTTACAGTATATAAATTGGCGTTTACTAGCATACGGAATATTTTTATGTGTGTGTATATGTGAATTTATGCATTTGTGTGTAACTTTTAACTCTATAAAATCTAACTAAGATATAGTATACATAACTATATATATATACAATTGATATCAGAACTGCTATTATATCTGATTAAATTGTCCCATATGAAACTATAGAGGTTGATTTAAATTTTAACTTTATCAAAAGACCTAATCAAAGGATTAAGTCTCAAAAACAATCTACTATGAACACCATGAAATTAGAGTTGATGTTTTCGGATAAGTATGTCTTAAGCCATTTAGTTCAACTTTTTCAGGTCAAGAATCAAAGAGTACAAGTAGAAAATAATAGAACCGCTTTTCTTTTTTAATGATTGCACTGATTAGTTGATTTTTTAAGACAAATTATAGTTTATATTATAAAAATAAGTTAAATAAAATAACAGTTTTATTCAATTTATTTATAATGTTAGATTCATATTTTCTATAAAGCAACCACATTTAAGTCAATGCGGTCGGACAAGTGTAATTATCTTTTCCTTTTTTATTTCTTTGTACAATTTTTCTATTTTTCTAAAAAAATTTTTATCAGCATAAAAGAGCTTCTTAGAAACACTGCTCGACGCCGAAAATGTAACACCAAGAAAGAGAGACCAGAAAATTATACAAATTTTAGAATAGAAACTTTTAACGAGCGATGCAAATGATGTGAAATGTACAGCTTTCCAGCGCATGTAGGATAAGATATAAAGTGAGGAACCGGCAGAGTGATCAATATTCGCGCCGTTATCACTGCTTAGAAAATAATCATTGAAAGTTCGTTCTTGCTACAAAAGACGCCTGCAATTGCAGAGAATGCCAGGCCATCGTCCACGGAATCAGTTCCAGCAAATAGACGAGTTTATGAGGGACATGGTGATCGGACTGAGGAGAGTAGGTCAGTTACAACAAATAGCAGCTGACAGACACCTGGACGCTTATTCCACCCTGTCGATGCGTTAGCTGTTTAGAGTTCCCCTATACACCGTCAAGCGGCGCAGCGATCGATTATCAATATTTTGCAATTAGCATTTGCTAATCGGCAAGTGCACGCTCTTTTTGTCGTTGCGACTTATCAACAGGCATTTGCGTGTTGATATTTATCAATAGTTAAGAATGGAAACGTTATTTTCTTTGGTTATATTAGAAGAAATTAGTAATTGGATAACTTCAAGATGTCGTTTGATTAATAGGAATACAGAAAATCCATTTACTCTTCCGAATAATGTTCGTATAGGTTATTTTAGGTTAAATATTCAGATTTTAAAATTAATATAGAATAATATTCACTACTCCACTCTCAAAGTACAGTAGCGATAATATGGTCAGTTGTTGTTAAAATAATGAAATAAAATTTTCCACATTTATCTAGGAAAACCAAAAGTAATATACTTCTAAAGCAGTAGGTAGTAGCAAGACTTTTTAAAATGTTATTAATTGAACCTTTTGACTATAATTATGATTCCTTCGTTAATACTATGTTTACCAATTAGTTATATTTTTGCTTCCGTTTCATAATTCAATTAATAATCTGAACTCAAATAATTTAATAAAATAGTAGCATAAAAGGAATTTTTCTCATTTGACAAACAAAATCTTCCTTTAAGAATTAACATCAAACTCATTTTTCATGTTTCAATTTTAGGTTAATAATTAGGAAAATTTTTTACATCAAATGTACTTAAAATAATTTACGTTTTGACATTTCTGCATTTAATAATCACATACAATTAAGCTTATTGAAACCAGATAATGAAAATTGTTCAACCAAATAATTATACATTAAAAATTTAATTTTCAAATAGTAGATAATCCAGAATATAATATTAACGAGATTTTTATGTATGCATACATGAAGTATCATACAATATACTTTACTTTGGAAAATACATAAAAATTTAATTTAAAAATTAAAATAGTTTCGCTTTTTAAATTATTATATGCACATATAATGTCTAAAAGTAAGTTTATTCACAAATTATTATATACATATATAAGTAAAGTTTAATTTCGTATACATGAGAAGTTTCTAGATAAAATATCCTTATATTTAAAAATTATTGATTCCTCAGCATATTTATATAATCAATTAAATACTAGTTGAAGTTTTTTGTCTAGCTACAGTATCATAAAATGCTGAAATGATTGACCTATATCAGGAGAGAATTGTAAAAACGACATCGCTCTACCTTTTTTTATCATTAAATAAATTTATAAAATTAGGTATTTATAATAAAAGAGGAAATTAGATTGCATTTATATAACATAATATAAAATAGTCAGTCTATACTTATCAATTCATACCTTCCTGAATTTTTGAGAAATCATTACTTTTAGGTAAAATATCTTCTAATTAAGAATACTTTTAATTACAAAATTATTTTCAAATAGAAATTATTAGATTCCTCGATTTACTAAATTTTTAGCTAAAATCATTACACATATTTAAAAATAAACATTTGACAGATTTAAACTTTAGAATGTCTCGTTATATTCTTGGTGTAAGTAAACATTTATAAAAACAACAAATTCCTGATGCACTCTAAAATATAAGGAAAACAAATCAACAAACTTAATGAATAAAAATTTCACATAATTTATTTGCATTTCGAACATACTAAACTAAATTAATCGATAGATTTCTAGATTAAATTATGAGCAACACATTCACAAGTTTACAATTGAAAAACATTTGCATGCATTTAAATTCATAGATTTTTAAGATTTCAAACTGTAGATTAGGATTTCAAGCATAAATAAAATTTGAAATAATTTTAATCTAAAGTTTAAAAGTTAACTTTTAAACATTAGATTCAAATTTCAAGCTTAAACTATGAATTGATTTTATACACTGCTGGACAATTGCAAAGGACGGATTACACTATCATCCATAGCATCCACAGAATGAAAGGAAGCAAAATGTGGGAAATTAGAATAAGTGCGGGATATAGTAAGAAGAAGTATGCGTATGCAAATTTTTTTTCCACGTCTGTTCATCACGTGATAGCGTTCATAAGAGCTTTAAAGGTTTTGACACGTGTGGACAGTTGTTGTTTCAAGTCAAAGCTTTAAAGGAAAGATTTAATAGACGAACTTGAAATTTTGTCATGTCTTCCCGACATCACTTAGATGATTTTATGCGTAGTCGAAATATTGGAAACATCGATGAATGGGAGAAAAATAACAGATATTGCCAGGGAGTTCGACATCGTTCACAGCGTTGTTTCACGGCTGTGGAAGTCATTTAAAACTACTGGAATGTGTAGTAGGCGACACGGGGGAGGTCGTGTTAGAATTACGACGCCTGCAGAAGACAGATATATCGTCCTATCAGCAAAAAGGAACAGGCGCACCACAGCTCAGCAGGTGGCAAATCAATTTCTTGCTGCCTCAGGAAAGCAGATCTCCCGAAAATCTGTTGCCAGACGTTTGAGGGGAGGAGGACTATACGCCCACAGACCTGTTGTGTGCGTCCCATTGACCAAACAGCACCGTACTGCCCGTTTGCAATGGTGTCGTGAGCATCGCAATTGGACTGAACAGGACTGGGCATGCGTACTATCCTCAGATGAGAGTAGGTTCAGTCTGTCATAGGATTGTAGACGTCAACTGATCTGGCGCGAGAGTGGTACTGCGTATCGTCCAAAAAATATTCAGGAAAGGGACCGATATCTGGCATGCAGTGTCATGGTGTTGGCCGGCATCATGATCAATGGCCGCACGCCCCTACATGTAGTGGCGAATGGGACTATGACGGGCCAACGATACATTAATGAAATTCTACTTCCTCATGTTCGTCTTTTCCGTGGTGCTGTCAGTGATAAATTTGTTTTTATAGATGATAACGCGACATGTCATCGAACACTCGCTGTTCATGATTGTCTAGACAGCGAGGGTATTCAATACCTCGTATGGCCATCACGTTCTCCAGATCTAAACCCCATTGAAAATGTGTGGGATGCTTTTGGGAGGCAAGTTGCTGGTCGAAACTATCATCCGACAAACAAGAGCAGCCTCGTCCGTGCACCCCCAGAGGAATGAGATAAATTGCCTCAACAGCTGCTGGATAATGTTGTGCAAAGTATGATACGACGTGTGGAATGTTGCATCACACTCCACGGTGGACATATCCCGTACTGATACCTTTTTTCAAGATGCCTGCTGACTTTTAGATGCATTGTTCCATTTTTCCGTATGCAGCATCAAATGAACATTTTTTTCTTTCAGATGTTTCACAGCTTTTATACTTTCCAGAACAATAAATATTCTTTATTCTAATGTCTGAACAGTGTGGCAACTATATTTTGTCCTACTAGGCCTTATGTCTCTCTTAATGTTATGCTACATTGCAATTTCAGATCCGTCCTTAGCAATAATCCAGCAGTGTATATATCGGAATAAATTTTGTGGAACAAGAGACAAGAAAATAATTAGTTAAAGAAAAAATATACACACGTACACAAACACCCACGTGTGTGTGTATTCATATAATATTAACGGGTTTAATATCAGTTACATGTTGAACTCATTAAAAATGGAACGATTTAAAACTGCTGTTTTATTATTACTATTCCATGCTCTTGTGTTTTTTATTTGTTGATATTGAAATCTCCCTCCATGCTTTTCACCAAACAATCTAGTAGTGAATATGACGCAATCTTGCAAATACTACCAGGAAAATCTCCATATTTTATGAATTGTTGAAAGTTGATGTTGACTATATGCTAGAAAAGAAGGAATCACTTATTTATATTCTCATGTGGCATGGGATTATTACATTTTTGTAGGATGCATAACATTAACGTCGAGCAAAATAATATAGTCGAAGATTCTGCGAATATTCTTTCCAGTGTGGAAATATAATTTTTGTTTACACTAAAAAATGTTTTTAACTTTTGTATGTCATGGAACTTCTGATAAAAACTAAATTATTTATAAATGATATGAAAAATAGTAATTCCGTAAAATTATATAAATATAAAATC
Source organism: Latrodectus hesperus (assembly GCA_037975125.1). Taxonomy (NCBI): domain Eukaryota; kingdom Metazoa; phylum Arthropoda; class Arachnida; order Araneae; family Theridiidae; genus Latrodectus; species Latrodectus hesperus. The sequence goes on from CM075852.1 coordinate 62,293,813, forward strand.
AGAATCTGAGAAGAGAAGTACAAAAACTAAATATTTTGACTTAGTAATTAATAAATCTATATCCTTTTTAAAAATCATTTTTTGACAAAAGATTTACAAATTAATTTGAAGTTTTCCAGTGTTAACTTCTTGGATCACATTATTTTTCTTTTATTTTATAGGCATCTAATGTATAGTAGAGGTAGTACATGACATCAGAGTCATCTTTTTAAGAACTATATTTTTTATAATATTTAATTTTTCAAGACAATGCTGTTTTCATCATTGAACTTTTACCTGAAAATAAAGCATTATAGCAACGCATCTTCTTTTTTGCATTCTTTGAAAATCAACGAATCTTGAGCGATGTCTTTTCAGCAAACGCGTCCCTCCTGGCAATAACTGTTAAACATGAAAGCTTCTTTATTCTCTCACGTTTTTTACACCAACTCTTATTTAAACGCGTTTATTTCTTAAATCTTTTTTGAAATTTTTATACAAACAAGAAAATACACTTAAGAAAAAAGGATGTATCTGTATTTTTGAGAAAAATAAATGCACATTTCTTCATTGCTTTGACAAGAAAAGGCATTCAACATTTTCAAAAAATGAATGTCATAAAAAATAGCAGATCTGTTAGTTTAGGAAAATTATTTTTCTCTTATAATTATAATTTATTTTGATTATATTATAAAAAATTTAGCATATGCATAGCATTTGCTAAATTTTTTGAATTTAATATTTTTTTTCAATAGCCATATTTTTGTTTTCTACTTAATGCTATAATTTTTTTTCTTTTTTCCTCAACTTGAAAATTTCATGACATCCAGGCAAATAGTGCTTATAATGAACATCACTATTCATTGCTCTCATACTAAACTATAAATTCATAATAAAATTGTAGAAAACGTTTATTAACAAAGTCTAAAGATGAATTTAAAACTAATTTTAAATGGGGTTGGACATAAATAACGCTGTTCAATGTTTTGATTGCTTAAATTCAAAACTTTGAAAAATGTGGCTTTCATTCTGACCTTGAAATTCTTTCATAATAATTATATATACTTTTAGATGTTTTCATAGATGATATTGTTACTATGTATATCATATAATATTTGTGAGACACTCATGCAGCGTATATATCTCTAAATACAAGTTTTCCTATAAACTTAGAAACACTAATATCAATGTTTTATTGAATATTGAATACTATTAAATATATTTTCTTTCCCATCAAAATTTCTTTTTCATTTTCAATTAAATAAGATTATAATTTTTTAATATTGCCTAAAAACTCATGGCAATTTGAGAATATAAATAGTGATAGTGTTTTCAAAGTTTCATGTTAATACATGAATTTTTCAGGCATCAACATAAAATTCTGAAAACACTTTTAAAAGCTGAAATTTCTGGAAACATCCAATTTGAAAATTCAGTAAGAACTTCAAAATTGCATTCGTAAGTATACTTTAATTTTGTATTCTTTACTAATCCATTTTCTTTTTCAAAATCAATTTAAAAATTGATTTCCTTTAAAAAAATTTCCAGCTAAAAGTATTGATGTGAATTCAAATTACAAACTACAGTTTATTTTCGCAATCTTTTACATGAGGTGTTTTTTCCTATATTTGATTATTCACGATTATATATATATATATATATATATATATATATATATATATATATATATATATATATATATATATATATATATATATATATATATACAGTCGTGGCCAAAATTGGGGACACTTTTGGAAATTATTATGTTTTTGAACTTTGTATGCTTAATGAAAGCGTTACGTTTCACAAAATGCAAACTTGTATACATCATTTTAAAGAGAATTTATTACTGAATTCAATACAAAACACAAAATTCAATTATTTGCAATACAAAAAAAGTTAAATGATAATAGTTATCGATATACATTAGATAGTAATGATTGCATTGAGTTATCAGTACTTAGTAGAGTACCCTTTATTTTTGATTACAGATTCATATCGACGTTTCATTGAGCTGACAATAGTTTTAATCTCTTCTTTCGTTATTACATGATGGCAGGAAACAGTTATAGCCTCAATTAGTTCCCTTTTATTTGATGGGTGCCTCATTCGGGCAAGAGTTTTCAAACAGTGCCACAAATTTTCGATAGGATTGAGGTCAGGACTGTTTCCTGGCCATGACAACAATTTAATGCTCTTTGTACGAAACCACTCTTTCGATATTTTGGCCGTGTGGCAAGGAGCAGAATCCTGCTGAAAAATAAACGAAGCATTGTTGGGAAAGAGATCTCTGATGGAAGGTAGAAGCTTTGGTTCTAGAATAGTGTCAATGTATTTTCTGGCATTCAGTGTCCCATCGATGACATGAAGGCGACCAATACCATCTGCTGATATGCTTGACCAAATCATAACACTAACTGGGTTCTTCACAGTTGCTTGAATGCTGTCAGGATGTAGCTCTTCTCCTATTCTACGTCTTACATATTTTCAGCCATCACTACTGAATAACGATAGCTTAGTTTCATCACTCCATATAACTTGTGACCACTGATCATCTGTCCAATAATTGTGTTCCTTTGCCCATTGTAGTCTGTTTTTCGTTGCTGAAAATTAAGATAAGGCTTTTTTCGTGGAATTCTACCTCTCAGTCCAACATCTGTTTATCTTCTCCTGATTGTTCTTGAACTGACAGAAACACCAGCATCATTCAGATCACTTCTGAAGGCCACTGATGATATTTTTCTATCTTGGAGACATAGTCTTTTTATTCTTCTGTCATCAATAGATGTGGTGCACCTTTTACGGCTTTTTCCTTCTTTGTTTTTATTGAATTTGTCTCCTGATATCGTAAAAAAACTTTCGGACTCCAGATGTAGTCACTGAACCACCCACCTGTCTTGCAATTTCAGCATAGGAAAGACCACTTTCTCGTAACACAATAATATTACATCTCTTTCTAAGTGTCCAGTCTACTCTTTTATTTCATGTCATTGCTTCTTGACTAAATATTAAAAATTTTTACAAAAATTCCTACTTGTAATTGCAGTGTATAAGAAACAGGTCCTCCTTCTACAGAACAAAGCAAAATAATGAATTGTTTCAAGTGTAAACATGATGTCAGCTTCTACTGGCAGTTACTAATATTTGATTGGTTCTCAGAACAAGAACAGTGATTGGCCAGGAAAGCTAGACATTACAAACCACTTCATAACTGTGTTTTTTAATTATATTAAAGTAGATATAACTTTTTTGTATTGCAAATAATTGAATTTTGTCTTTTGTATTGAATTCAGTAATAAATTCTCTTTAAAATGATATATACAAGTTTGCATTTTGCGAAACGTAACATTTTCTATAAGCATACAAAGTTCAAAAACATAAAAATTTCCAAAAGTGTCCACAATTTTTGCCACCACTGTATATATATATATATATATATATATATATATATATATATATATATATATATATATATATATATATATATATATATATATATATATATATATATATATATATATATATATATATATATATATATATATATATAAATATATATATATATATATATATATATATATATATATATATATATATATATATATATATATATATATATATATATATATATATATATATATATATATATATATATATATATATATTATATATATATATATATAAATTATATATATATATATATATATATATATATATATATATATATATATATATATATATATATATATATATATATATATATATATATATATATATATATATATATATATATATATATATATATATATATATATATATATATATATATATATATATATATATATATATATATATATATATATATATATATATATATATATATATATATATATATATATATATATATATATATATATATATATATATATATATATATATATATATATATATATATATATATATATATATATATATATATATATATATATATATATATATATATATATATATATATATATATATATATATATATGTATATATATATATATATATATATATATATATATATATATATATATATATATATATATATATATATATATATATATATATATATATATATATATATATATATATATATATATATATATATATATATATATATATATATATATATATATATATATATATATATATATATATATATATATATATATATATATATATATATATATATATATATATATATATATATATATATATATATATATATATATATATATATATATATATATATATATATATATATATATATATATATATATATATATATATATATATATATATATATATATATATATGTATATATATATATATATATATATATATATATATATATATATATATATATATATATATATATATATATATATATATATATATATATATATATATATATATATATATATATATATATATATATATATATATATATATATATATATATATATATATATATATATATATATATATATATATATATATATATATATATATATATATATATATATATATATATATATATATATATATATATATATATATATATATATATATATATATATATATATATATATATATATATATATATATATATATATATATATATATATATATATATATATATATATATATATATATATATATATATATATATATATATATATATATATATATATATATATATATATATATATATATATATATATATATATATATATATATATATATATATATATATATATATATATATATATATATATATATATATATATATATATATATATATATATATATATATATATATATATATATATATATATATATATATATATATATATATATATATATATATATATATATATATATATATATATATATATATATATATATATATATATATATATATATATATATATATATATATATATATATATATATATATATATATATATATATATATGTATATATATATATATATAAATGTATATATATATATATATATATATATTGTACCGAGCTCCACGGGTTCGTGTTGATTGAGAGTTGAATAAAGCAACCACTTAATGAACACAAGACTTTTATTCGTAAAAACTTCACTAGATAAACGAAATTCCCGCTGTAACAATCACAATTATACAGCTACAATTCGTCAGATACAATAAGAAATAGCTTCCAATCACAGGTCTCAAATACCTCAGACAGAGAACAACTAGCAGTCACAACTAATCGTCTTCACACACTGACTGTCTTCACAAAAACTACTACTCTTCCATGTCGGGCTGCGGTATTTATACCTGACTTGGCGGAGAAATCTACCAATTTCGCCAAGGTTCTGGAAGCTTCTAGGCTATCTCGAAAAGTATTGGTCCTAGAGCTTAGGTGATGGATGTTTCCAGAAATATCGATTTCTCGCCAAGTCGCCAAAAATCTCGCCAACCGTCGCCAAGTCGCCAAGAATCTCGCCAACTGTCGCCAAATCGCCAAATCATTAGGAAATCCGCTTTTAAACGTACAACACGTCTAAATACCGCAATTTTTGCCCAAAATGTGAGAATTTCCGATCTGTCTGAGATATTTTAAGACAAATATAATCATTATTTATAAATTTGTAACATTGCCCCCTTTCAAGGACTGCACGTCCCGGGCAGTACAATCCCCTGATAGGAGGCCAAATTTAATATAAGAGAATTTACATTTCAAGAGGATACAGAGCACATTACATACACAAGCAACTAAAAATACAAGAAAATAGAAAGGATTAAAATTATCTATACTATTTACAAAGAGACCATGGTCTACTAATTTTTTACTCTACATTACGATAAGGAGCTAATCTATCATAATGTACTACCTTTGGTTTTGAAGAAGATGATTTTCTTATACGAACCACGACGTCGTTCAGTCTTTTTAGGACTGTGTAGGGACCTTCCCAGTTGGCTTGCAACTTTGGAGAAAGTCCTTTACGTCGAATCGGGTTCCACAACCAAACTTTGTCACCTTCTTGAAATTCATGTCCTGTCGCTCTTGTGTCATACCTTGTCTTCATTCTTTCGGTCGTCAGGTTGATTCGGTCTCGAGCGAAGTTATGGACATCTTCAAGACGTGCCTGAAGGTCTCGAAGGTATTCCTCTGGCGATGAAGATGTATCCGGTGGACGACCAAACTGAAGATCACAAGGGAGACGAAGATCGCGACCAAAGAGCATCTGTGAAGGAGTATATCCGGTAGTCTCATGGACAGCACTGCGATATGCAAGCAGAAACAGCGGTAGCTTCAAATCCCAATCTTGCTGATTTCTGGAAACCATAAGTGAAAGGTTATTCAAGATGGTTCTGTTAAACCTCTCTACCATGCCATCCGATTGTGGGTGTAGTGGCGTGGTCTGCGTCTTGTCTATTCCGAGAATTTGACACATTCCTTTAAACACAACAGAGGTGAAGTTTGTCCCTTGATCAGAATGAATTTGTAAGGGTGTGCCGAATCTGGAAACCCATTGCTGCACTAGAACCTCGGCTACTGTAGTCGCCTCTTGATCGGGGATTGCCAACGCTTCAGGCCACTTAGTAAAGTAGTCCATGACAACTAGTATGTATTTGTTGCCATTTGAAGATCGTGGTAAAGGACCCAAAATGTCTAATGCTATTCGCTCAAAAGGTGCTCCTACGTTGTACCGCTGCAACCTTCCTCGGCTACGTTTCTGTCGGTCCCTTACGTGCCGCACAGTCGTCACAAGATTGGCACCATTTCTCTACATCTTGTCTAGTTTTGCTCCAATAGAAGCGTTCTCGAACTTTCTGTAGAGTTTTCATTACTCCGAAGTGGCCTCCAGTTGAGCTACTGTGCAATTCTTTTAAAACATCTGAAATTCTTGATTTTGGAAGAACAAGCTGCCATTTGAAATTACGTCCATCATCGGACTCCCATTTCCTGTATAAGACACCATTTCTTATATGGAGTGAGTCCCAAAGAGCCCAATATTGTTTAGTAGCAGGACTGTAGGTGGAGATATCCTGCCAACTTGGTTTCATACTGGAAGATTCTTTTAATTCTAAAATTGGATTTATATCTGGGTCTTCTTTTTGGGCTTCTCTAAGTTCTTTATCACTCCATGGGTCGGGTTTTGATGGAGTTGAAACATTAACTTGGCGTACCGCAGGATTTACTAACTGATAGTTCTTCTCTATTCTAGAACAATATCGGCAGCTTTCATTACACGGTTTCCTTGATAGTGCATCAGCATTTCCATGAAGAGTTCCTTTGCGATGACGTATTTCAAAGTCAAACTCCTGGAGTCGTTGAATCCATCTGGCTACCTGTCCTTCTGGATTTTTAAAATTTAAAAGCCAGGTTAAGGATGCGTGATCTGTCCGGAGCAAGAACTTTCTTCCATAGAGATAATGGTGGAAATGTTCTATGGCTTTGACGATTGCCAGCAATTCCTTTCTGGTTGTACAATAATTCCGCTCTGGTTTCGATAGACATTTACTCCAATAAGCAATGACATATTCTTTATCATCAATTTCCTGCGACAAAACAGCTCCGATATTTTCATTGCTGGCATCCGTATCTAAAATGAATAATTTTTCGGGCTGGGGATATGCAAGAACGGGCGAAGATGTCAACGCCTCCTTCAGTTGTTTAAAAGCTTTCTCACATTCATCTGTCCATAGAAATCTCTGTTTAACTTCTGTCAACTTGTGAAGAGGTCTGGCAATACTTGAAAAACCTTTAACAAATTTCCTGTAATATGTGCATAGTCCAAGAAAACTTCTTAATTGGTGGACATCTTTTGGACGACTCCAGTCCTTAACTGCGGAGATCTTTTCAGGATCTGTTCTTACACCTTCAGCAGAGATAATGTGTCCCAGATAGCTTACTTCACGTCGGAATAAATTACATTTGCAAGGATTCAGCTTCAGGTTGGCCATTTTTAATTTTTCCAGCACCTTTCGGATGTTTCTTAAATGGTCTTCGAATGTGCGCCCTACAATAATGATATCGTCCAAATATACCAAACAGGCTTCGTAGGAAAGTCCTCGTAATACTGTCTCCATCAGGCGCTCAAACGTTGCAGGTGCATTGCAAAGCCCAAATGGCATGACCTTGAACTGCCAAAGTCCTTGTCCTGTGGTGAACGCAGTCTTTTCTCGATCCTCAGGATGTATCTCTACTTGCCAATAACCACTCTTGAGATCCAAAGTCGAAAACCATTGTTTTCCGGATAAAGCATCAAGTGTATCGTCAATCCTAGGAAGAGGGTAACTATCTTTTTTAGTGATGTTGTTTAACCGACGATAGTCAACGCAGAATCGGGTAGAGCCATCTTTCTTCCGAACTAAAACAATAGGCGAAGCCCAAGGACTCTCTGATGGCTCAATAATGTCATTCTGCTGCATTTCCATCAGAAGATTATCCACCTCTTCCTGCTTAGCGAATGGCAATCTTCTCGGATGTTGTTTAATGGGTGGATGATTTCCTGTATTGATTCGGTGCTGCGTCAATTTGGTTCGCCCAACATCATCTGATTTCTTGGAAAAGAGATCTCCGAATTCTAATAATAGATTTCTTGCAGCATTCCTCTGTTTATCATCTAACTCTGCACTCTGAAGGAGTTCATTAATTAGAGTGTCAGGAGGCTCAGATAGTGTGGTTTGACAATTTCGGTTAATACAGGTCACTGGAGTGCAAGTCGCCAGCACTTCTCCTTCTTTTATTAGTTTTACCTTATTGCTTAGATTAGCAACTCTTACCGGGATTACATTTCGTGAAAGGTCGACGAGGGAAGAAGCCACTAGTACTCCTTTAACGCTATTGTCGGAATCTGGATATTCAGTCAATCCATAATGAAAATTATTATCTTCTGAAAGAGCTCCGGAAACTATTGTCTCAGTTCTTGGTGGTAATGTTGTTTCACTCTTTGCAGTTATATGATGGACTGATTTAATATCTGAATATTTCGTCTTAAAAATCGTTATGTCTTCAGAACATGAGTGTAGTTCATTATTTTTAAAATCTAACTTGAAATTGTTTTCTTTGAGGAAATCCAATCCAAGAATAAATTCGTCATTTATATCAGCGACATATGCCATATGATGGTAAACGGCATTACCAAATGCAATGTTTAGCTTGACTTTTCCATGCACTTTAATCTTATCACCTGTCACAGTTTGGAGGGTAATGCAGGGCGGCGTCCAGATGAGTTTCTCACCAAGTTTGCGAGCCAAATCTGTCCTAATGATAGTTACGTTGGCTCCAGTATCGATTATCATTCTGCAGGGAACTTCGTTGACATGTCCCATAACGAAAAGTCCGTTGTCGCCGCTACTTACGGAAGAAATATGAAACAATTTGAAATGGGGCTTCTGACGAAGATCATTTCCATCATCTTTTCGTTTCGGGCAGTCTCTCTGAACGTGTCCGACTGCACCGCAAGTCCAACACTGAATTTTCGTGTTTCTGCCACCTTTACTCATTTCTAAGTTACGGAATTTTCGCCGCAGATCTTCGATTTGCTTTCTGAGATCATAGTCCCTATCAGTAGTAGAGACGGCTCTGATTGAGTGCCGGTCTTTACGCGCGGCCTGCTGGGCAGCCTCTATCTTATGTGCGTAGACTAGGGCAGATCCAATATCTTTGACATCGGCGAGTCTAAGTGTTTTCTGTATCTCCGGATCCCTCACACTATCGATGAAGTGATGGAGAGCCAGATCTTGACGTGTCTCAGCTGGGCAGTCCGAAAATGCTAGATGGGAAAGTCGCTGAATATCGGCAGCCAATTCTTGAAGACTTTCACCCGCTTTTTGATAGCGGGACTTTAACTGTAGTCTGCTATATTCCTTAGTGCACTTATCTCCAAACCGCAGCTCAAGCGCACTCGATAGGGCTTGGAAATCGTGCCTCTGCTCCTCCGGAAGCGTCTCGAGGATGTCAGCCGCGTCTCCTCTTAAAGAAGCCGCCAGGTGAAAAGCTTGGGCTCGGGGATTCCATCCATTAGCTTCCGCTACCATCATAAACTGGGTCTTGTATACTTGCCAGGATGATTTCCCATCAAATGTTGAGAGTTTAATATTGGCTAGGGAAGGCAAAAATGTCACGTTGGGTTCCTCATGTTTGTTTGATATTTGCTTCTCCAAGCTTTCAATCTTCTTATTCATATTGTCTAATGCTTCTTCAACGTTTTCTTCTATCTCCAGAACTTTAGTTTCAACTGAAGTTACCTTATCTTCCATTGCATTCATCTTCTCCTGAATGATGTTGGAGAATTCTTCTTTAACACTTACAATGTCCTTCTTAAGTTCCTTTTTAAGCTCCTCCTGTCCCGCTTTCATCTCCTCCTGTCCAGATTTTATCTCTTTCATCATCTCGGTTTTAATCTCTTCTTGTCCAGCTTTCATCTCTTCTTGTCTAGCTTTCATCTCTTCTTGTCCAGCTTTCATCTCTTCTTGTCCAGCTTTCATCTCTTCTTGTCCAGCTTTCATCTCAGTTTTCATATCTTCTTGTCCAGCTTTCATCTCAGCCATCTGCTCCGCTAATTTTTCGAGAAGACTTTTCATTAAATCCATATCCATTTTTCTGGTGACACGCTGCATCAACTCTTCAACCCCGATTCTGACACCAGTTGTACCGAGCTCCACGGGTTCGTGTTGATTGAGAGTTGAATAAAGCAACCACTTAATGAACACAAGACTTTTATTCGTAAAAACTTCACTAGATAAACGAAATTCCCGCTGTAACAATCACAATTATACAGCTACAATTCGTCAGATACAATAAGAAATAGCTTCCAATCACAGGTCTCAAATACCTCAGACAGAGAACAACTAGCAGTCACAACTAATCGTCTTCACACACTGACTGTCTTCACAAAAACTACTACTCTTCCATGTCGGGCTGCGGTATTTATACCTGACTTGGCGGAGAAATCTACCAATTTCGCCAAGGTTCTGGAAGCTTCTAGGCTATCTCGAAAAGTATTGGTCCTAGAGCTTAGGTGATGGATGTTTCCAGAAATATCGATTTCTCGCCAAGTCGCCAAAAATCTCGCCAACCGTCGCCAAGTCGCCAAGAATCTCGCCAACTGTCGCCAAATCGCCAAATTATTAGGAAATCCGCTTTTAAAAGTACAACACGTCTAAATACCGCAATTTTTGCCCAAAATGTGAGAATTTCCGATCTGTTTGAGATATTTTAAGACAAATATAATCATTATTTATAAATTTGTAACAATATATATATATATATATATATATATATATATATATATATATATATATATATATATATATATATATATATATATATATATATATATATATATATATATATATATATATATATATATATATATATATATATATATATATATATATATATATATATATATATATATATATATATATATATATATATATATATATATATACATATATATATATATACACATATATATATATATATATATATATATATATATATATATATATATATATATATATATATATATATATATATATATATATATATATATATATATATATATATATATATATATATATATATATATATATATATATATATATATATATATATATATATATATATATATATATATATATATATATATATATATATATATATATATATATATATATATATATATATATATATATATATATATATATATATATATATATATATATATATATATATATATATATATATATATATGTATATATATATATATATATATATATATATATGATATATATATATATATATGATATATATATATATATATATAATACACATATATGGAAGTATTTCATATTACTTCTTTTTACAGGAAAATCAAAGGATAATTGTAAAAGGAGATGAAAGAAAAGATTGCCTAGACAAGGAATTTTCCTTTTACAAAACGCAAAAATAGAAACCCTTAAAAGAAGGAGGACTGAGAGAGATTTCTGAAAAAAAGCCAAGAGAGATCTACAAATAGCGGTCGATCTAAATTTAATCGTAAATGATACTGTCTGTACATAAATTTGAAAATTCATCAGAGTTCATTTATATCTCCATACATTTGAGTTTCATGGAAATTAGTGTAAAAGGCATGATAAGATGGATATATGCTTTAGTTTTATCTCACTATCTGCCGTAGTTGTTTTAAAATCGCTTTTGACTTGGAATGACAACGTGTTAGATACTTTCTTAGAAATAAAGAGCAAGGAAGGGGATTTTTACTACTGAAACTGTCCATCTCTCTTTGCATTATTGTTACTTCATTCTTCCACATTTTTAAGAATACCAATAATTTACTCACGTTTTTACAAAACTCTAAAAACTATGAAAATTTGAATTAGAGTAGTGCACGGAACTTAATATTACTCCATCTCTTTTCATTATTGTCTTATAACTGCTCCCCCGTCTTACAATTTTTCTTTGAAAGCATTTATTTTAAAGTAAAATCAATATTGGTTATATTTATATTATTTTCAGTATGTTATTGTCATACACAAAAATCGAAGCATTTAAAAAATGTCGGAATCACGTATACTTAAGGAATAAAATTAATACATTATCTTCTTTCTATTGATGTATTAAGACGTGGAGACAAAGTTCCTCACCGAGGTGCAAAATTACAAGGCAATTTGCTATGTTTAACTTCTCTTCAATCGGTAGAAACAGACTACAACAAATAAACAAAATTAAGTAAACGATGATCGTAATTTTGAGTCGTGTACAATTTGGTAGTGCTGATACTTAAGACTGCATCCTCCAATCTAATAGACATGTCGTTTAAATAATGAGATGATGAGCCTCATACTCTCAATCTGCATGGGCAATATTTAAATTACGTTTCGGAGTTAATTCGGGTCAAAATGCAATGTCTGTATCATGTTTTTTTTTCTTGCTTATAGAAAAGTGAGTTATGCATTCAAAACGATCTCATTATTCAGATTTCTGGTCTGAAACGTATTTTCTTATCTCGAAAGTCATTATCTTAAGAATGCCGAAATCATAACACATGAATTATTGAAATAAAATTATTTTGATAACCTTTTCTATACATAAATATAAGTAAAGTCATAAAATACTCGTGTTCCTTAAAGAAATTTTTAAAAAATGCAAATATTTTCAAAAGAATATCTGATTATTTTATATCGTAGATTTTATCAAAGAAATTTTTCTTATTTCTCCTAAAAGATACGATAGTTAATCACTTCAGAATATAAATTTATATTTATTTAACTTTAAAATTTATGAAAACAAAGTATTTTGCTTATGGCATTAAATTAATCATAATTATATGTATTAACGATCTAAACATAACTAATTTTCATGAAAATTCTGTTATTGAGAACTAATATTGTGAGCTAAGTATTATCCGTTTCCAATTTTTTTGTATATTAAATATAGCATTTTAAATTTAAAAACATTTTTAAATACAAACCCATTTCTTTCGCTGAAAATAAACCTTACTGAAGTATTCCAAACTGCTTCAGGGCAATAAGTCAATGATTTTCTTGAAGAAAGATTGGTTATTCTGACTTAACGCTTTTGGATATTTTAAGATGAAAAGTGGAGAAACATATTGCTTCAAATGAATAAATTTGATCCGAATAATGTTATTCTAAGAATAAGTTTTTCTGAAGGTTCACGATTCTTGCGAATGAAACTTTAACGGTTTATTAGATATTTTTTCATTAAAATGCAGTTAATTCCCATTCTAGCAAGTTTTGGTTCTAAGGTTATTTTTGGCTGATTTTGTGTGAATTTGATGCACTGAATATATATGAATAGAACAAGTAGATATAAATTTTTAATTCAGATTTTAATATTAATGTTATACTACGCATTACATGAATACTAGAGAAGATATATACTAAATTCTAAATTTCTGAAAGTATTGGACAAAGCTTGGAAATTTTTATTCAATAAAAATGACAAAAGCAGAATTCCAAAAACTTCACGTTTAATAACATATGGATAACTGTAAAAAATTATTTTCATATTTAGATTGAATGCTCTAAATATAACTAAAATTAGTTCTAAAATCCCAGGTACCAACTATTATTCCAAAGTTTATGATAATTATTTATTGTGGTGAACGTTAATTTATTGAGACAAGTCACGCGCACACTTGTTTATTAAAGTGCTTAATAGTGCTGAACGGAAAAATTTCCATTAACATTTATAAATAAAAATTTTTAAAAATTGTTAAGTATTGAATAGAAATATGATAGGATGGATTTTAAGCTTACGTATGAGTGACAGATTTTACTGTCAAGAGATTAGTGAAACACAGATCTCTGCATTCACCGAGCATAGACTTTGAACAAAATGGATGAATGAACAAGAGGCGAATAATCGTAGTAGATCAAGACTTTCTAACCAGACAGCAGGACTCATGAATTAACGCATTGGAAAGGAAGTTATGGAGTTCTCACTGACAGTTTCTCTTGACATTCTACCTGAAGGAAGTTCTATATATACAAATATTTAAGAGAATAATTTCTCAACAATTGGTTTAAATGTGGCTGTATGATGCACTGGCCTTTGGGAGAAACTGCCCTTAACGCCAGATCCTCGAAAGGAAAGATTGTCCTCTAAGAGAGATTTAAGTAATTATATGGCACAATATGGGTGTTTAGTGAAGAGTCTTTGGTGTTAGTCTTTGGTGTTTGGGTGTTTAGTGAGAGTTCTGTTTGACAAATAATAATCCAAGTTTAGAGTCGGTGGGAGCCATAGAGAGGAAGAAATTCAAGCAAATTGTTGAACGTCACAACGCTTGTTTATGACGATTAATTGTTTGGTTTGCAATAGTTGCAATTGCGGATCATTTCAGTACGTATCAGAGGCACTTTAATGGCTCAAAAATATACAGATAAATTGCAACAACCTGTTGTATTACTTTAAATTTCGTACATATTCCAGAAATACAACATTTTACATGCAAAAATCATTGCAGATAATTTTTGCAAGATATCATGACCCGTTATAATTCTTTATCTTTCATCTATTGAGCACATCTAAGATGTGACTAGTCGTGAGAATTTGAATTGACATACTCTACAGAGAAAACAGCCACAGAAAACTTGCTGTCATCAAATTAAATAGGAAGTCTCTAACTTTTAAAGGTAAAGCTCTAGCGAGTAAACTCCCCATACATAACCCTTATTCAAAACTAAAATGCTTTTGATGTACAGTAAATTCTGTCAGGGAAGTAGCTTATTAAGTATCAAGACCATAACATTGAGTGATAAATATTTTGTGGTGAAACTTTCCTCTCTCAAAGTATCTTTACAAAGCATGTGAATTATAACATTAGTAAAACTGTAGAATGAATCTTTATTGTCAAATACAGCAGCAAAATTATAAAAAATTGGAAGACACACATATGATTATACATTCATTCATCTTTTCTAAAAAGACAAGAAACATTCATTGAATATAATTTTTAATCACGGTAAAAAATAAGAAAACAATATTGAAAAACTTCATAAAAGAATTTATGGGAATTAATATTTCAAGAATCATTTTTCGAAATTTACATCATCAAGCAAATAATTTCAGTGAATTAGATATAAAACTTATAGATTTTTTATATTACAATCGCATCGCTGTCACAAATGTCACAGCAGCGTAAACCAATAACAATATGATTTGGAATTGCAGAATGAGATTTATTGGAGACATTTTGAAAAACAACATTGTATATTTTATTTATCCTGAAATATATATATATATATATATATATATATATATATATATATATATATATATATATATATATATATATATATATATATATATATATATATATATATATATATATATATTCAAAGAAAATCACCATCCTGTAAAAAAGTATTTCAAAATTTAAAACATTTTAAGTAGTATCTACAAAGCAATTGAAGTATAATTTACATGTTTCCAATTGTTTTGATTTTCTTTGCTCATGAGAAAAATATATTAAATTGTGGTGTTTTTTTCTGTTGAAAACATCGCTAAGTATGTAAAACATAAAATCAAAGAGCACCGGAAAGCAAGATTTTATAAAAATTTAATGCAAAAAAAGAGATTGACAAAATATTTCATAAACATTTGATAAAATCTATATCAACTGATTGCAACATCTTTTGAAAATTTCTTATAAGACGTTATCTACGCATTTTATAGTATGTTTCCATATGTATTATTATAACTTCTATTCATTTCCCTTAATTAAAAGTACGAATTCTTTAAAATTAATTTTAATAAATAATCTTCTATATCGAAAATGTAAATAAAGAGTCGATTTGACTATCTAAAATTTTTTCCTTTGATATATATTTTTTATTAAGCCCTCTTAAATAGCAGATACACAGCTATTACATTAATTAAAGTCTCTTCACTAAATCTAATATTTTGTATCAAGCGTCATGAAATGCATCTATCAATACATCCAATTTTGCACTTTTGAATGAGGGAAATACCTTTGTTTTATTAACCACTTCAAAACTTGTTAAACTTAAATACACTACTGGCCATTAAAATTGCTACACCAAGAAGGAATGCAAATAACAGAACGATATTTATTGGACATATACATTATAGTGAAAAGAACAAATGATTAGATTTACAAGAAATTAGGATGTATAGATCTTGAGAAATCAGTACCCAGATCAGCCACCTCTGGCTGCAATAACAGCATTTATCCGCCTAGGCATGGAGTCAAACAGACATTGTATGGCATATACGGGGATTTCAGTCCATGCAGCTTCAACACTATGCCACAGTTCATCGACAGTTGTGGATGGTGAGTGATGGCGTGCAATCGCTCGGCAACCATTGATCACACGTTCTCAATTGGTGACAGATCAGGAGAACGTGCAGGCCAGAGTAACAGTCGAACCTGTTCTGTATCAAGGAAGTTCAGAACAGTACGGGCAACATGCGATCGTGCATTATCATGTTGAAACAAAGCATTAGGGAGTCCTCGAAGATAGGGCAGAGCCACGGGCCTTAACACATCGGAAATGTAACGATTGCTGTTCAAAGTGCCGGTAATGCGAACAAGAGGTGATCGAGACGGGTATCCAATGGCACCTCATACCATCACTCCAGCAGATGGGCCAGTATGGCGATGTCCAATGCAAGCTGTCAATGCGCGTTCTCCACGATGCCTCCAAACACGGATGCTGCCATCATGGTCCTGTAAACAGAACCGAGATTCATCTGTAAAGATGGCGTGATGCCATTCTCGCGTCCAGGTTCGTCACTGATCACCCTATTGAAGGCGCTCCTGCCTGTGACGCAGCGTAAATGGTAGCCGAAGCCATGGTCACCGTGCAGACAATCCATGCTGCTGCAAACGTCGTCGAATTGTTCGAGCAGAAATTTGTTTCCTTGCAAATGACTCCATTTCTCGACTCAGGGTTCGTGACGTAGCTGTACGATCCCTTGTGACCATGCGGATAAAATGTCTGTCTTCTCTGCTGTTAGTGATGGGGGGTCGCTGAGATCCTGCATGACGTTCCGTATGATTGTCCTGAACCCATCGAATCCATATTCTGCTAACAGTCATGGAGTCTCGACCGACGCGAGCAGCAATATTGCGGTACGATAAACCGCAATCCCGGTAGGCTATAATCCTTCCTCGATCAAAGTCAGACACGTGCTGATAGGCATTACAACAACTTTCTTTGCCGAAAACAACGTTGTAACGGAAAATGAGTATGAGAAAACTGCTGTCACATCTCTGGTTTTATACACATTGTGGATGTCGTTACTGTCGCCTGCTTTGTATGAATGCGCTGAAAATCTAATCATTTGCATATCACAGTAGGCTCTACCAGGTCATACAAGTTTCACTTGTGTGGTGTGCCGCTTTCCTGGTGTAGCAATTTTAATGTACAGTAGTGTAAAATAAGACATCACCAGCAAACAACTCTCAATAAATTTTCTCTTAAATATAAAATGCATAACTGGAGCAAAAATATAAAGGAAAATATGGTACTTACATATTACGCCGTTGATCTTCTTCACCATAAAAATACGTCGTCAGATTTTGTGCACTTTAATATTTTTTTTAAAAACGTGAAAAGGCGAATAGTTTACGCATATCTTTATTATAACAAATAGATAATAAAAATTTGTTTGTAAAATTTATGCTAAATCAAAGTATTCAGAACTAAACTTACTGTTGGGTTGTTCGGAAAGAAATTTCGTTTTTTGTGAAAATAAAAGACAGTTTTCGTATAATAAACAAATACTTTATTAAATTATATATTGGCCGTTCTTGTCCAACACCTTTTGCCATCTTTCTGGTATTAACATAATTCCACGCTCATAAAATCTTTGGTCTTTGTTGGCAAAAAACTGATCGAGGTGGTTTTTGACCTCCTCATTTGAGGTGAAGGTTTTACCGTCTAAAAAATTTTGGAGTGACCGGAACAAATAATAATCCGATAATTCCAGGTCTGGAGAATATGATGGGTATGGCATTGTATTCCATTCAAGTTGTAAAAGCTTTTGGCGAGTGACCAAACTTGTGTAAGGTCTTGCGTTGTTTTGGTGAAACACTGCAGTTTCTCTTAAATATAAAATGTTTAGTTCTGGCCTTTTCTGTTGAAGTGCATCATTCATTTTGTCCAGCTGATGATAGTAGACTTCCGAATTAATCATTGTGTTATCCAGTAAAAGCTTAAAAAAAAATAAAAATAAAATAAAAAAACGATTTCTTTTAAATTTCACCAAACAGACAGCATCACCTTTTTTGGTGAATATTGGCTTTGGAAATGGTTTCAGCTGGTTCATCTTTTTTGCTCCATGACCTCTTGCATTTGACGTTGTTGTATACAACCAATCTTTTGTCCTCAGTGATGATGAGCTTCAAAAATGGATCATTTTCGTGACGCTTGAGAAGCGAATCGCAGACGACAATGCGGTTACACAGATTTCTCTCTATGAGAACATGGGGAACCCATACATCGAGCTTCGAGGATAATCCCAGGCCTTTCAAGTGGTCATAAACTGTTGTTATTCGCCGGTTCGCATCTACTAATGCCTTTATCGCGTTTTTATCAGCTTCAACCGGCCTTCCCGAACGAGATGAATTTTCGACATCAAAATTGCTGGATCAAAATTTAGCAAACCAGTTCTGGTACTGGCATCCACCTTGGACATGGATGTTTGTAATGGTTCGGAATCCACTTAAAACTGTAGGTCCCGGTCTAATTAGCCTTAATGTGCAAAAAATGACCAATGAGCGACAAACAAACCAAACCATCTGGCACTGGCGTATTTTCAATACACCTTCTCCATACACATCGGTCAATTTCTTTCTGGCTTGAACAGCATTTTTACCCTTTCTGTAGTAAAACAGTAAGATATGTCGAAATTGCTGCTTATCGCTCTCAATATTTAAAAGGGCACCAACCAAAAACTACTCCGTAGAATTAATTAGCATTTTTCACACACAAGCCTTGCTATATTAGCTTTCAAAGTATATAATAATTATATTGCTTAAGTGTGAAGTTGGGTGTAAAAAAATTTAATTAATTCCTCTGTCGGGGAAAAACGAAGTTACTTTCCGAACAACCCAATATATAGAGCTAAATCAAATCATTAAATGACAAATCTATTCACAGATGTGGAAGATGGGATAATATGTAAGTACCGAAAATATTTTTATTTATGTAAAAAACATGAATGTAAAAAATGCTTGCAGAGGTTTCTCATTATAATGGAAAAAAATTTTTTATTTTTCCTTTAATTATAATTTGACTGAAAAATAAGAATTATTATTTTGCTTGTGGAGTACTGCTGCGTGCATCTGAGTTACAAATAATTGTTTGGAATTAACAACCATGCAAAGTTAAGACCAATGACACTGGTGGTGTGATCAGTTATTTTTTTAGTTATTGCCTCATGGTCTTTTTTGAATGAAAATTTTTTTTCTAGTATCGCATCGAATTTAAATAATTAAAAAACAGATTAGAATTTTTCTATCTATAAATTTTCATCTCTTAAGTTTAAGCAAAATTTATGGATATAAATTCTGCTTAAACTTAAGAGATGAAAATGTATTGATAGAAAATTCTAATATGCTTTTTAATTATTTCTACAAAATATATAGTTTATTTCTAGAAAAATATAAATTTTATATGACTTAATTCTCTGAAATACATTTGTCTTACCATCTAAATAAATTATGAATTAGCATTTTAGTATCTAAATTCATGCATGTAATTAGATTTTTTATTTTAAAAACGTGTATTAATAAATACAATTAATCGAATTTTTAAAGATGGTTTTATAGATACTGAATAATTATTGTATATAAATGTGCTCTTTAGAATGCATCAAAATAAAATTATAAATGAGAAAAACAACTGTGATTATTTAATATTATTTATTAAAATTAACAAAAATATGGTTGTTTTAAAAATTTATAATGAAATTGTAAAATGAACTTTCTGATTTGCTCAAAGTCATTTTAAATCTTTCGGCAATTTTCTGAAATTAAAATTCTGACAAAATTATTTCAATTACAAATCATAAGTCAAGAGCAAGATTCCTACAAAATGAGAAATAGTTAATTAACTTAACAATTGGCTGACATACTTTAATTTAAGAGAGGGAAAACTTTCCTTAATGTATTTTTCTCCTCGTCTAAGCGGTTTATTGTGCTTAAAAGTAAAGGCACTTAAAGTATTTAACACACCGGCAATGTTAAAGCTCCGAAAATAGCCCTCTTAACTTATTTAATAGTAATTAATCCACGTGGGACATCTTTTCTTATCATTCATAATATTTTAAGTTACTTTGAACGGCAGTTTTGCTCTTATGTAATTCATTATATAAATTACATAAGAGCAAAACTATAACAATATTAAATTTCAAATATAAAGTGCATTTTCCGATAACATTGTTTCACATTATCTTAAAATAAATTATCAAAAATATGAGAACAAAGAGCATGAATTTTAATGTGTCTCTTAAAAAACTAAAATGATTTATTTTCTTAGTATAACACAAAATGCATCAACATTCGTATTCTCTTTTAAAATTATATAATGTGATTTGTAAAGAAATTTAAATAAAAAATATATTATCCTTGATAAACATAATAATTTGTTCATTTAAACAAATAAAATATTTTACCTTATTTTGGCAACAGAGTCAATAACAAATAATTTGTCCCATTAAATTTTGCCGTTGTAGTAGATATGGAACATTTTGTAAAAAAATTTTTAACTTATATTTCTTAACGCTTTTAATTTTTCCAAATAGTAAATACACACATGACGCATCCTATGCAGCCTAAGAAAGAAGGCTTATTTATACTCTATGTTGCCGGCTGAGATGTCGACTTAGTCTCTTGATTACATTCCAGATTAATAAAAAATAAATGTTGAGCTTATGAGAGAATAAAGTAACCTAAGATTGTTTTCTAAATGTTTCATTGATAATTCTAGATTCATCTGCAATGATTTTTATTTCACATATTTTCATAATCATTTTCATTTCTTATAAACTTTCTGTAATTACACTATTGCTTTTCAAATTTCAAAAAGTCATATTTATTTAGAAATGAATGGCTAAGTTTGAAAGAACAATGTATCCAAAGATTGTTTTCAAAGCATTTTATTTTTAATACACTACTATATCCTTCAGTGTTTTATATTTCATACAATTTAAAGTAAAATATTCCTTTTCATTTATTGAAAAATTCATGTAATTAAAAATCATATTAGTTCAAATCTTTACAGTGTCATACTACAATAGAAATAGACTATATAAAATATATTGGTTTGAAGGAAACAGTTTTATATTCTTGAGAAAATTCTGCAAATGACGCTTGTAAATAATCAGTTTCTTATGCATTTAAATGAATAAAGGAAGTCTTAAAATAAAAACTATAAAATTTTTTGATAGTGACTTTATAATATGTAAACATAATAATTTTTTCACCAATATATATTGTATGATTTTTAGTTGTATACATAATTAAAGTAATTTATTTCTGCTAAATTCAATACAAGAATCTACTTTAGTTTCTTTAAGCATCTATCGCATTTCACATAATAAAATGTATGGGATAATTGTGCTACATATTTTATTTTAATGAAAATAGGAAAACGAATTTAATAAATACTTTCTGAGAAAATGTAATGATAACAAATAATGTGCTTGGTGCATCATATTTGAATTAAAACAATTTCAATTGAATCCATGAAATTATTTCTACAATAATCTTTCTGTTAATATTAAAATAAATTCAATTAAAAATGTTTAACTTGAATGCATTTAAATATACATATTTAAAAAATTTAACAATTGTCTTCATTTACAAAAAAGTTTAAAAATGCATTTTTTTAAAAAAATTATTAATTATAAATTACATAAAATTAGTTAAAACATACTAAAAAAAGCAGTATTATATTTATAATACTAATTATATTTATCATTACGAATAATTTATAAATTATTTTACATGAATTGTTGAGATATCAAATTTATTACTATTTTTATTTAAACTGTGTTCTCTAAACATTAAAATATGCACTATAGTTTTATGCTTATAAAATAGTAAAACGAAGGAATCTCTCTTTTTTCTTGTTCAAGAATATACATCCCTCTTTTTTCTGTTTACGACCAATTTATTAATCACAAACGAATTTACATCATTTAATTTTTTAATTCAAGAAAACTGCGATATAATAAAATAGTGTTGTCACAGTAACTCATGTTTTAATTCACCAAAATTTTGAATTAATTTCGAATAAATTAATATTCTACTGTCAACTTAGCTGTCATTTCTCCAAAGTTTGAAAGGTTCTCAAACAAGGAAGGTATTTTCTATAGCATTTCACACTGTCTGGACAGTAGAGATTAAATATGAAGAGTGACATTTTGTTTCCAACCTTTGCATTAAAGTCTGCAGGACTTGAATATGTAAGGAAAGAATGGTTTTTCCTTTGAAAACAATGCAATTATTTAAAGACTATTTAATATTGTCAAAAATAAATGTGTTTTAGGACAAGAAAAATTATATTTCATGTAATAATATATTACGTGTAATAATAGTTGTATGGAGTTTTCAACGGAATAATATGACATTTACGGAAACGCAATAGAATTACTATTATCATTGCAAATACTTCAAAAACGTCTATAAATTCAGCATTCGCTAAATTTAATAAATAGTGGGTTTTGTTTACGTGTCGCATGGCAAAAACCTGGAAGAAAACGTTCAAGCACCAACCTTAAAAGACGTGAAATATGAAAGCAGAAGGGCATTATCCATCTTCTGTATTTTATCAGAGACTGAAAACAAACTCTAGATGAATGCTATATTTCTGCTTTCAGAATGGGTACTTGTGGGGTTGGGAATTTTCTAGAGTTTCTCATTTTATCATACAACTTACTATATATAGAACAATTTTTAGAAAGTGGTGCATGGTTGACATTTAAATAAATACCATATAACATATTCAGCTTGTGGGGTGCAAAGTAGTTCGCCTCCTCGTGGTGCACCCTGGATAACGTTAAATGAACTACAGCTCTGCGCCTCCAACCATGCCAAAGTGGAGTCGAAAGTTCGCCAGAGCAAGTCTGCAACGACAGCCTTCAAACGGCCCTTCTCAGGGCCAGAACGTCGCCGTCCCCCGGCGGAAAGCTCGTGTTTTTAAATTTTTATTCTGGAACGCTGGTGGACTGAGTCCATCGAAGTACAACGAATTGAAAAATTGTATTCATGATCAGAGTGCTGACGTCTTTGTTGTCACTGAAGCTGGTGCTGCGACTGACAATATCCTTTTTTATCAGTTGAACGGATACACCATGCATACTGTCCCTCGTGGACGACAGGTAGCCTCTGGAATGGTTATTGGAATTGGTAATGACTGTGCCTCCAAAACTAAAATTTTACATACTATGAACGCAAGTGATAAGCTGGAGGCAATCCAAATAGACATTTGGCTGGACAGGAACCATTTTCGAATCGTGGCCGCCTATAACCCTCCCACAAACATTTTTGACTTTACATTGTTGGAACAGGCAATAACGAATTCTACTATAGTAATCGATGATTTCAACGCTCCTTCGACTCGGTGGGGTTACAAGAGAACCACAAGTGTGGGTTGTACACTTGAGACTCTAATTGACAACTACTCTTTAGACCCTATTGATACGGGACCAACTTTCTTGCCATTTGATGGACATTCTAGTAGACCTGATTTACTGCTTCCTCATACCAGCCTAGTGGATAGATGTGAACATCATCTTCTTGACGACCCCTCTGGCTGTGGTCATCGTATTATTGCAGCAAAAATCACACCTAAAGTCAAAGTCTTCCAGCAAAGAGTTCTCAGCCGTTGGAATTTTAGGAAGGCCAAATGGCGCGAGTATGCTGCCGAGACTGATGCTAATTTAACTGGGAATCTTATTTCCTCTAACCCAGACATCATTTTCAGAAATATTGCTGAGGTGCTTCTCTCTGCGGCTTCTAAATGCATATCGAGAGGTCAAGTGAAGAAGTTCTCCCCTTTCTGGACGGAAAAACTCACAAATCTGAAGGAGACTAGGAACAGGGCCGGAGAAACTGCAGAACGAACAGGAAAACTCGCTGATTGCATAAACTTGAGAAGCGCACAGGCTGCACTTAAGAAAGAGATCATCCAGAGCAAACGGCGTGCTTTTAGAGGTTTTGTAGCAAACCTTGACTATCGCAGGGATTGTGCCAAGGCCCATCGTTTTATCTCTAGACTTAATAACGCCAAACAGCCAAGTAAAGTGACCCCAATTTCCAAATGTAATAACTTTGTTACCTGCAAAACAGAAATTGCCGACCTTTTTTGTAGGAGATTCTCATATTGCTCCTCTACTTTCCCTCACCGTAGAGGAAACACTGTCCCTAGTGCAGTCCTGCCCGAATTTGACAGTGCTGTCTTAAATGACGATTTCAGTGAAGCTGAGCTGAGACTGGCTATCGCATCTTTAAAGACAAAGAAGGCCTGCGGCCCTGATAAAATTTTCTCAGAGTTCATCATCCACCTCGGGGGCAGAGCTCTGTTCGTGCTTCTCGAGGCTATTAATCAAACATGGCATCAAGGTACCCCTGCCGTGTGGAGGAAGGCGGAGGTAATTCCTATTTTGAAGAAGGGTAAAGATCCTTGTTTAACTGAGAGCTACAGACCTATAAGCCTGACATGTGTCTTATGTAAAGTTATGGAACGTATGGTCAACAATCGTCTTCAGGTGTTTTTGGACCGATACCAAGTGATTAGACATGAGCAAGCTGGCTTTCGTAAGCACATGTCTTCCACAGATCAGATTATGAAACTAACCCAGTTGGTAAAAGATGGTTTTCATCGAAAGATGTCTACGCTTGCCTGCTTTATCGATTTTAAGGAAGCCTATGATACTGTGAGTCGGAAGATATTGCTAAACAAGTTGGTGAATCTTAACATCCATGGCAACATGCTGAAATGGCTTACGAGTTTCTTGTCTCAGAGGTTCATTAGAGTTCGATATCATGACCCTCCTCAGGCTTTCGTCAGCAAAAGAGAGGCCTCCCCCAGGGAGCAGTTCTAAGCTGTGTCCTATTTAACATCATGATCAATGATCTAATTAGTAAACTGAAATTGCCTGGAATGGAGGTTTTGTGTTATGCTGATGATCTCGTTATGTGGTCAACGAGCAGCGACATCCAATCTACAGAAGATTGTCCTAATAATGCGTTAAAGCACCTTAATGCATGGTGTCTGGAGAATGATGTGGTTGTAAATGAAGAAAAAACAACCGCACAACTTTTTACTTTGTCTACAAGACAACATTCTGTGAATCTTGTGTACGACACACTTCCTCTAAAAATTACACAAGCTACCAACTATCTTGGTGTGACCATGGATAAAAGGCTTCGCTGGGCTCCACATATCGATAATATTCAAAAGAAAGCTACTAATAGACTTCAAATCCTGAGACGTCTTACGGGTTCCACTTGGGGGGCCAATCAAGACGTCCTTGCCACTACTTATAAATCATACATTCGCCCTGTTCTTGAATATAGCTGTGAAGCGCTGTCTACAGCTAGCGAAACTACTAGACAGAAACTTAACGTCGTCCAAAATAATGCCCATCGAATTGTCTGCGGTGCTGCTGTTTCCACTCCCATCACTGCTCTTGAGAGCCAAACGCAAATTGAGTCCC
Source organism: Latrodectus hesperus (assembly GCA_037975125.1). Taxonomy (NCBI): domain Eukaryota; kingdom Metazoa; phylum Arthropoda; class Arachnida; order Araneae; family Theridiidae; genus Latrodectus; species Latrodectus hesperus. The sequence continues at coordinate 62,320,051 of CM075852.1, forward strand.
TTGAAGCTCGTCGTGACAAAGTCCTTTTGAGATTCTTTGAGAGATCTCGCCGTGTCGGTGATGGTTTTTGGGAGACTTACAAAACTGCTAAATTGCGTTTAGTGAAACAGCTTACCCCTCTGTAAAAATCATTATTGCTTCAGAGAAAGTATAAGGTTTACTCCGGTGAGTGACTCCATTTTCCCCGGCCAACGCTTGTGAAGGATATACCCAACATCCCTGTTTGCTTAAACCTCCCTGGCATAAAGGATCGCAAAGAGGATGTCTTACCACAGATCTTAAAAGCCGCCACACTGGATATGCTTGTATCTATATATCCAATGGCAGAATGGTACCATGTATACACAGACGGCTCGGCAATGGGCGAGAATTGTGGTGCTGGCTTTTATTCATCTCTTGCTGAGGGTTCTTTTCCGGTCGGCAAACATATGACAAACTTTGACGGGGAGGTAGCTGCTATTTGTGAGGCTGCCAGACGATTAATGCAACTGCCGGGCCTTAAAAAGGTGGTTTTCCTTTCTGACTCAACAGCAGCTCTTCAGGCCATAACTTCATTGTTCCCACATGATGCCCTTGTTATGGCCTGCCGGGAAATCCTTTCACAACTGCAAGAAAGAACTGAAATCTGTTTGCAATGGGTGCCAGGGCATTGTGATATTGATGGCAATGAGCGTGCAGATAGGCTTGCCAAATCTGGATGTGACTTGACCCAAGAAGACAGGCCTATAAGCTTTTCTGCTGCACGTAGTACTATTAATCTACGTATTAAAAAATCAATTAGGACAGCCTGGGAGGCAGCTGCTGTTGGCAAAAGATGGGAGACGGTTGTCAGATGCAATACCATCCCCAACAGCCTGCCGCGTGGAGTGGCGGTTGCCACCTTCAGGATGGCAACGGGTCACGACTACCTTCAGAAGCATCTCCACAGGATCGGCCTTGCCGATACTCCCCTCTGCCCCCTGTGTTCTACAGGCGAGGGTACAGCCGAACACCTGGCTTACTGTAATGCTCTGGAACAGGCCGACGACGACTTGCATGGGCGGGCTGGACTCTACTGGGAAGCACGGCGCCAAATGGCCCATCGGCCACGGGCGGGCGTTGGATGAAGAAGAAGAAGAAGAAGATATTCAGCTTGTATGTTAAATTGATTGAACTCAATAGTTATTTTCATAAATTTTATAATGTTTCATTAGTTTGCTTAAGACATATTTCAACAATATATATCAATGCACAATGTCATCGCTAGGACATAAACATAAGTCTGTTTTAAGTATAAATTCAACAAAATGGGTACACAAAATAAAATGGAGAAATCAATTATTACTTTGTATAAAATTTTAGTTGATAGAATATTAATCTTAAGTATTTTGATCTTTAGTCTCCGCTATTGTTTTAAAAATAATGTACTTAGTGATTCAATACAGATTTCACGATTTATCATTCGAAAAAGTTTTGTAAATCTTGATGTTGTTTTATCAAATCTAAATACAGTAATTCAAAGGAACTTATACTATTAAAAAATAGCATCGTTTTCGTAGACAATCAAGATTTGAAACATAAAATTTAGAAAAATCTATATCATGATTCAAACTTATTTCTTCTTTCATTAACTTACAATATCGAATATAGTATATACTACCTTTGAATAGACTGTCAACAAGAAAAATAAATACTTTATAACCTCCTCATATCATCATAAAGATCGTTTCATTACTTTTCAATCAACAAACTTGTCAGTTACCTTCTTAGTTTCTAGATCTTTAACTTAGTTTCTTAATGGGAAAAAAATAGAATGGTATGATTGTAACTATAGGATTTTGTTTGAATTCTTAAATAGTGCTTTAAATTATAGCTGTTATTAAAGTCTTTTTTATACAATATCAGTTATCTACCATAAACTTGTGACGTTTTTTACAATTTAAACTAAAATATTTAAGACAAATAGATTACATATTCTCCACAAACAGAAAAGTTGGGTTGACCGTGCCCGAGTTATGGGACAGAGCTCTTAAAAGCATAAAGCTCTGAGTTTGATCCTACCAGTTTTTAAACAAAAGGAGATGAATATTGCGTTTCTATCCTCTCCCGTACATCTGTATGGTTAGGTAAATTCTCCGGGTTTCCTCCCTAGCAACATGTGAATACGGACCACAACCTATGAAAATTTCTCTCGGAAGGCAAATTACTCGGTAGATGCTAAAATGCTTTAACACTAATCATACCATAACGGGTCAAATGACCCATTTTGAACTTTTGCATTGATAATGCACGTATTATCTTATTACTTCTCCAAATTTAACTTACTGACTTTTTCTGACTAATTAAGTCTACTGTTCTTATACTATTTTTATAATTTTTTGTTTTGTTTATTTTGAGTAATAACTGTCGTATACCGTTGTCTACCACATCGGGTCATTTGACCCGGAGAACATTTTTTTTGTTTTATAAGCTTATCAATACATATTGCTTATCTTATTGTATTCAGAAAACTGCAAATGTATGCAAAGACTGTTACGTAAAGTAGTTTAATCAAAATAGCTGAGAATAATTCAAGAAAATATAAAAATTTTAGATTGAAACTAGATTTTTGTGTAAAAAAGGTAGCAAAAAAAGAAAAGTTTAGTACATAGTTTTTATTTTATTTTGATAGCTTTATTAGAGATACAGGTAACTATTTACCCATAAAATGTCGAAACGAACGAGACAGTCCAAATTTATAGAAGATATAAATGATATTGGAGAAGAGTTTTCGGAAATCGGTGAAGATGAATTTTCTGAAAACGAAGATATATTGGTTACAAACGAAAATGAGTCTAAATCTACAGATACTGACAATGAAGAGGAAAGTATTGTGAATATCGGTTGTGGACGAAAAAGAAGAAGATTACTTTCAAGTTCTGATGGCGAGGAAATTTACTACAAAGTCTAAGTCTTGCAGATGGCCACTCCAAGGTTTTTTCAATATCCTTGATTTAGCTGGTATAAGTGCCTGGATTTTATACAAGCAAACGACAGGAGATAATATCTCGAGACAAGATTTTTTACTCAAGCTAGCAGTAGAACTTGCCGACGATTTTCGAGTTGCCCGTGAACAACCAAAAGAAAAAGCAAATACTAAACGATCGTTGCCTAACCCTGTTACAGATTCTAATAAAAGTAAGAGGTGTCAAATAGGATACTGCAAAGAGAATAAAACTAATAAAATTTGCTCCAATTGTAAAAAATTTGCTTGCGGGAAATGTGCGACGGAAACACTTATGTGTAAAAAATGTGATGTATAAAAACAACTCTTATTTTTTGCGTTTGAAATAGAAATTGTAAAAATACTATTTCATATAATTATAATACAAATTTATTATCATTATATTTTTATTTCCTTTCCAACATCCATATTTCATACATAAAAGTAGGAAACGTAAATTTCGGGTCATTTGACCCGCTATGGTAAACTAGGTATCTAATAAGTGTTAGTATGATTAGTGTTAAAACAGTCTTAGAACGTTAGGCTATATACTACTCGGTTTTAAAACATAATAATTACTGAATTATGCAATAATTCCTGAGTTAAATTTGATTACTAATTTTAGGAAGTGGTTTCTTGCTCCGTTTAAATGCTGCTAAATTTCTGCATCATTTTATTATTTTTTTAACAGAACAATCTGTTTCTCAAAGATTTGATCACTTGCACGTTGACACAAGCCGTCACGTCAAAGACGTTTAACTATAGTCCATTAACTTTGGACAAAAATGCCTTTTTTTTTGCGTGATGAATTGAAAGATTCAGGATTGTTCAAATGATTGGTTTATGATATCAGCGATTGATATGCGAACATCAAAACCATAGTTTCCAAGCAATTTCAAGTAGATTTGAACCATGATTCTTTGTACAAACCATTTAACCATTGTCGAATGATTTGGAATAAATGACATCCATTTTGGATGATGACTAGGCAGCATCGACTGCATACGATTAAAACTTTGTCGTAGAGCATTTAGCTAAAATACGCGTAATCATTTCGTAAACACCAAATCTATGATTTAACATGCCATTTCACGTGGGTTAAGACAATAGAACAGAAAAATTACAAAAGATAAAAGAATATTTAAGACTAAATTTCATTCGGCAAGGAGAATTTAAATTTCTTTGTATTTACCTTTATTGTTTAATAACTTTATGAGATGCTGATAATTGCGAAGAGACTTTGGAAATGATCTAAGTTTAATTTATGATTGGTAATTATGTGCGATGCAGTGTGTATCTGAAATGTATATTATCTTATTTTCAATGATTCATAAAAATAGATTTAAATTAATTTGGACAATACTTAGATAGATTCAAAAGGTCTTATGACCTATGACAATAAACTTCAAAGTGTGCGCTCTTTGTGCAATGAAGACGGCGGTCGATTTTCTACCAGGTAGGGCTAAAATGTCTGCTATTGGAATAATTATTCTAATTCTTAGGTCTCTAGTTCTCGGCAAATTCCTTCTGTAAGCGATGTCCATTATAAATCCCGAAATAAAAATATCTTCACTCTTCTATGAGGTTATCTTGGTGTTCAAGAAAGGAATTCTATTTACTTTAGTTCGAAATAGTGAATGCAGACCATAAAAATAAGATATTCAGTTGAAAAAGGAAATTGTCTCTATTGTTTTCCATGTTGGTATTCACAAAGTGTTGGTATTTAAGTTAATACATAAAATTGCGTACAAAGTTACGCAAAATAGTATTTACAAAACTATTCAAATTGGAAAAAAATTGCTTATGGAAGTTTTTAATAAAAACAACGTATGGCTCATTCTATGAAAAAATCATTTTTGTTCATTATCTTCATTATGTTATAACTATCAAGCATGAGCTTGACATGTTGTAGACACTGAGTGTAACATGTATTAATTCCAAATCTATAATTAAGGTATATTATTTTGAATGCGGAATTTCTGTTATTATTTCTTGAAAAATAAGTGATTTTTTTTGTTTATTTTTTGCAAATATAAACTCCCTTTGAAAAAATTCAACGACATTTGTTATTTAATGATTTACGATTAAGACAAAATATGCGCACTTCCTTTATGTGCATTTTGCTTGTCTTTGAATTTGTGTGGTACAAAGACTTTTCACGCAATTATATCCTCTAAAGACATGCATTCTAAGCAATTCAACTACTTCTTTCCTTATCGAAAGAGAATCGCCGTCTATTATCTCTGCGTTTACCATAAAATTAATACATATCTCAAGAGATTTTTTACAAAATAAAAAAAACGAATCCTCAAACGGGTAAGCTCTTTTAACATTTGTGTTCAGTGACTTATATATATTTGCATTTTTATTAAAATTATTCCTAGTCAAATAATCTTGAAAATTAATGTTTTAAATATATATTATGAATATGCCTTCAATTAAAATGGTAAGTAAACAAACTGGAATTGAAAACCAGATAATATTTCCTTTGCTTTTATGAAAATTGTCATGAGAATATCTAACTGCTTAAGGGGAATCCTTATTTTGTGATGTAAAGTATTGATATTAAAATTAGAAGTAACATTCATAATGGGGTACAAAATGAAAACTGAATATATATTTTTTTAATAATTGATTACTGATTTTTTAATGGTTGGCATAATTTTCATATTATTTTAAATAATGAATTATAACTACATTTTATATGTGAAATATAATTTATTTTTTCTTCACGAACATGAAAATTAAAGTAAATAATTTCACGATTGGCTTACATTAGTTTAAAACATGCATCATAATATAATTTCACTTTAATTTTATAGTGATGAAATTTATTTTTCTTTATGTATGTTACCAAAATCGATAGAAAACTTTAAAAACTCAAAAATTCATTTATTAATATTCGGTGCAAAACAAAGAGAGATTATCTTTAAAATATGCTTAACCGTGTCGAAATTATCTTTAGCTTTTGAAACGAAAAAAGAACTTTGTTTCTGAAATGCATTATAATTATATTGATCGCATTAAATTCACATCATTTGATATTTCTAGTATAATGCTTATTTATGTGAGCAGAAGAAACTAAATATCCAAAATTCACTTAAAATATTTAAGTTTACAGCTGTCGATGAGCAAAAGTTTTACATCTTTTCCTATAATTTCTAATCATAAAGCATAAATTTAAGAACATTAAACATTCTGTACTGAATATAATGATTATTTTTTTAATCTTGCTTCAGTTTAACAAGTTACCAGAATCTTGTAATTATCACAATTTTAAATTAACTGAATTTTTGATCGTGGTGGAGAGTCTAAATTACTTATGTAAACATATTAATGCCGTTTTTGAACTTCAAAGATGAAGCCAATTATAAATTATAAAGCAACAACTTAAAAACATTGTCAAACATTCTTATATAGTGTAATTGATAATTTACATTGTACTTCTAGAAAGATTTTTACCATCATTATTTTCCTAATTCTTTTAATTTTGATTTACTCTTTTTCAAATTCTGATTTGAATAGAGTTAGAAACTATTTTGTTAACAAAAATTGAAATGTTATATAAACCGTTCTTTGCTGGAATTTGATTTTAATCACATTTTAGTTTTTGTGATATATATAGTCATTATTTAAATTTCTAGTAGCAATAATAAATTTCATAAATAGTTTTAAAAGAAGTTTATTTTAAAGTCAAATGTTGAATAAAAAGTATGAATCAAAAAGGACACATTTAAACATAAAAAACTGTCCTCTTTCAATTAGTTTGGGACTTTTTCTTGCAAGGAAAATAAAATTAACAACAAAATAAAATTAATTAAATTGAGATTTTTGTAAATAATTGTTAAATTACTCCAAAACTTAATTTCTTAGTATTTGAACAACACACTGAAGAAATTAGAAGCAAAACAATGCAAATACATGTTGAATATAAAAATGAAAAAAAAAAATTTTTTTTTCTAAAACGAAATTTATTTCAATGAACATGCTCATTTGTAAATATCCACATTAGTCCCTTTCACACAAATTTTATGCAGAAAATATATTAAAACAATATTATTCAGAATCAAGCGGTTTGGTTTGATTGTCGCTCAACAGTCATTTTTTGCACACGAGGGCTAATTAGACCGGGACCTACGGTTTAAAGTGGATTCCGAACCACTACAAACATCCATGCCCAAGGTGGGATTCGAACCCATGAACTGTTGAACCGGAGGCAATTCTACTGCCAGCTCGGCGAATCAAGTGGTTATTTAAAAGTTCATTTAATAGTTTAGTATTTAAAAATTGTCTTGGTAACTTTTAGCTAAGCAAACAAAATCCTTTGTTGCAATTTTTATTGAATAATAATTTTTACATTTTTTCGGAAAACAGTATAATCCTTTTAAAAAATTGCTTATGAAAATATAAAAATGCTATTTTAAATATAATAATTAATTTTAAATGATAAAGATTATAATTAAATTCATGTGTGTGCGAGTTTTTTTTTTTTTTTTTCATACAATGGACAATTTTTTTCCTTTTATATTATTAACTTAAAGAAAAATATTGATTACAAGATTCTTACAGAATTGTTTGTTTTACTTAAACTTTATTTATTCTATCTTTTGCAATCTAATAGAAACGCTAACTAAAAAAGGCAACGAGTATCTCTATTCAAATAAAGATTTTTCTAAATGGAGAGGGAATTCTTCAAATAGAAAATTTAAAAGTAAGATGAAATTTCTTAAATTAAACGAAATGTTCTATGCAAGTACAAAAAAGTGAAAACTTCTAAGAACATTTTTCTTAACGACTAAAGTTTCCCAAATAAAATAGGTGTCCTTCTTGATATTTTTGTTTCAAAATATTTCTTTAGTAAATCCAGTATCAGAAATAACCACGAATTCAATACAGTCTTGGCTTAAGACTCCACTTTTTAAAATAAAGCAACAAGAAAATACGATTCATTGAGTTGAACTTTCTCATGCTTTTTAAGGGAATAGATTTTATTTTTGCCGAGGAAATTTAAATGTGAATACACACTTCAATTCTGAAATATTCGTACTAATTTTATGTAATAGTGAAACTCTCCTTTACAGATCTATTTAATTTTCTTATTCTCATACTACTCAAGCAGTTTAACAAAAGTTCTACGATTTTTGCTTGTTCTTCTTTTTCATATAAGTAAGTACATATAATCCTGTTCTGAATATGCCGTTGATTTTCAATGTTTCTTAAACACACTTATTTTCTGATTTTGTTACTTAAGTTTTTATCAAAAATATTGGGTTATAAAAACTGTTATACTAGTTTAAGTCAGTAAACATAGTTCTTCGATTTGCAGAATCACAATGCAGGTTTATCTCATTCGACTTCTTTGAAAGAGCAAAAAGAAAATCATTTTTCTTTTTATACATGTTATTAAAGAGCTGACGAGATTTTAATGAGATTTCTGATTAAATGAATTTTTTATCTGCTTTTCCGAGAAACAAGCTACAAAATAAACGATGTTGTGGTAGTTGATGACATTTCTACTCGAAATGAGTAATTTTGAATGAATCATAAAAATCATTTTTAATAGTCTTAATAACTAGGGTGGTAGGTATTTTATTTAACTCTTAAATAATCTTTTTATAATATCACTAAGAAAATAAATTACATCGAAATTCTGCTTTCTGTTTTTAGATATATGGAATTATTAAATTATTACTTTATTATAATTCAAAATTCTTTCATTACATAAGTAGTATAATTTATTCTGGTAATAATTAGATCCAATGAAGTCTATATACGAAGAATGTTAGGTAATTTTAGGAATGTTAGGTTATTATAATTTAAATACTTTAATCTGTTTCATTTTATAGAATTAACTTCTTATAAGAATACTGAGTAAAATAAATAATAATTTAAGTACTTAGATCTATATATTTCATTTCAATCATTTATTTTGTTCTTACTCAAACTACAGTAATCCAATTATGTTAAACAATGCTAAACTGCTAAAATTGTTTTTAAATAAATTTTACCTTATTAATATAAATTTCAAAAAATAAATATTTTTAACTTTTTTCATCGATTATAATATTTGTATATTATAATAATGTTTCATAGTATTTGGATAATAATTCTTTTAAATTATGGAAAGTTGTACCCTGTTATTTTGATTATACTTTGACAGGGCCAAACTTCATGTTATCGAAAGTTTTAAATAAGTAAAAATATTTAATTTTATCAGCACTATTCTATTTAGACAATGTTTTAATAACAGTACAAAATTTTGTTGCAGTTAATTTAAATTATTATAAATAACAAGATTCTATTTAATTCCTAATGTTATTTATATTATTTCTAAGAATTCACATAATAACACTAAATTATATAACCCTCTCTCGAAATATTATCAGAATTTTAGAAAACTCACTATTGTTAGTGCATTTCTAAATTTTAGGAATAAATTTTGAAGCTTTACTGCCAGCGATTTCAAAGATGGACTTATTGCCATTAATCTATTTCAAAAACCAGGTAAAAAAAGGGAATAGAAGATTTTACAGTTCGTACTTTACGTTCAGAATTTTAAAATTTTCATCCTTATTTAATTAGTGTGCGCTGTTGTTTTAAGAAAAGAGAAACTTTCACTGAGAGTAATTTTCAAAGCACAAATTAATCATATTTAATTAGTCTCAGACGTCAGAAAAAAAACGAGAATTAGTGTTCCTACTTTTTTCTTATTCCATTCAGAATTATTTGAAAACTCACTCGTGTCTGTTAATATGTTACATCGATTTTAGAGTCAACTTTCACAGAAATTAATTTCGAAACACTCACCCTATTTATTTTACTCAAGCTATTAAATGAAAACCAGAGTTCTATTTCCTCTAAAAGTTCAATATTTTCAACTCTGTGAATACGAGAGGAAACGAACATTTTCTAAAAGCTATGGACAGAAAAGGAATCAACATTTTGATTAAAAGTCTTAAGTGAAAGAGCAAAAAATTATTAGTTTTTTAAATAAATTCAATAATATATTTTAAAAAACGATTTATGTTGAAAAATATTGAAAAAATGTTATGTATATTTAATTGATGAATTCCTTAAAACTTTTGAAGAATCTAAAAATATATTGAGGCTGTTTAAATATGTTATTATTCAAAGAATGAGTGTAATAGATATTTTAAAACGAAACATCTAATAAAATTTTCTAACCTTCTTCACAGAAAAAAGAAATTTCTGTGTGGGGATGTCTTGTTTAAGTTTCTACTGGAGCTGGAAAAAGGGAGAAGGAATTTCAGTATGAAAAAATTACTTTAAAAGTGGGATAAATATGTTACAGCTATGGTTTACTATTATTTTTCAATAAAAAGTTGCCAATTTTTCATTTATCTCGCTATTTTTTTTTTTCTTAAATTTAAGTACGTAAAACAACTTTAAAAAATAATTAAAACTTTTATTTTATTTTTAGATGCGATTTGATTGATATATTTTATATTCATGATGTATTATCAAAATACTATTTTATGCATGAAAATTGAGTTGCCTCATGATACTAACAGTATTTGGAGACACATTAAGACCAAATGTATTGAATTGTATACTTTAGTTTTGCAAAACTTTTTTTCAGTTATTGGAATATAAATTTGATGAAAAGATATATAAATTTTTAAACTACGATCTAAATATAATGATAAAAAATTAGTGGTTTTTCCACAAAACGTTTTTTTTTTTCAGAATTTTCCTAACAATACAGTTTATACTTATAAGCATAAAACACTTATTTGAGTAAAATGGAAATAAAGCTATTTCACGAAACAATTTTAAAAAATTGTATTTTGTCTCTTATTTCCTGTGTAATCTGAAAAATGAACCACTTTACTTATCATTGTCCAATCTGATTCACGATTTCTTAGTTATTTAATTCATAATGAGAGAGACAATATTGGAAAAAAATTCAGCAGATTTGCCAATCTATGATCATTTATTTATTTATTTATTTTTTGTTATAACAAGTAGAAACAATAATCATCCGCCTTTGAACATTGAATAGTAAAATATATTAAGTATTATTCTATTTCGCTGACACAAATCTCGTCAAAATGACATTTTTGACAACATACGGAATTAAAATAGATATAGAAAGTGTTGATTTTAAAAAATTAAAAGCATAAAAAATCTTTACTTCGTTTAAAATTTTTTAAAAAGTAAAAAAAAAAGCGTATGAATGTAATGGTATGAGGTTGCAATTTATGATATGTTATTTTATATATAAATCAGTATTAATATTTATTAACGTTAATATTGTGTTGGAGATATAGGAAAATATTAAAAATTCTAATTACTCTCTCGAATTCTAATTATTCTCTTCGGTATATAAACTGAAAAACTATTTCTCAAATTCGGATAATATTACAATGATGAGAATATATAGTACAGAAGTCCTTTTTTCTTGCATATAATTTTTTTCTTGATTTATTAAGCATTTTCAAACATATTAACAAAAAAAAAGGAATGATATTGATTCTTATGTACTTAAATAGTTTCAATAAATTTCTTATCTTATGATTAAAAATTAAAAGACATTAGTAACAGCATTGTGCCGAAGTAAAATTTTTCTACTTAAGAATGTTAAAATTGAAGTTCACGATAACTGAAAATTAAATTTCTAAGAGACAATGAAAGTAAATCGGTCTTATGTATAGAGTGGCACTAATTACCACTTTGAAAACTGCATGTTTGAACCAGAAATTTATTCTTTTCCTAAATTATTCAAGATATTTCTATGTTAGCTTCTTCTGAAAGAGCGAAAATAGTCCTAGCTATGATGTCTATCATATTCTTTTGCTAAATGTAAAAAATTTATCCTTCATTTACAAAAGCGAAGAATTATTTTTATTTTTAAAAAATGTAAAGTTTGTAGACTATTATTTCATTTTTGTAAGAGTTGCTTTAAAAAAATTGCCTTAAAAATGCTTTAAATAAACTTCTCAAGAGGAAAAAAAATCGGAGAAGAATGAATTCAGGAGAGAAATATGACGCATAATTTTGGGATATGAAAAATTCCTCGTTCTACAAATATTTCAGAGTATGCATTTTAAAATACAGAAGGAATATTTTATTTTTAAGGGCAAAATTAATATTTAAAATAAATCAAAAAGAAGAAAATGAAATTTCAAAAATAATGTAAATGTCAGTAATATTTAGAATTTGTACAAATTATTCTTTTTAATTTAAAAATTGAATGCTGTGTTTTCAAGTCTTCAGTTACAAAACTAACAAATTCATATAGACATATCTCGGAAGATATAAATTCATTATCAACACCTTTGAAAAAGCATGTCTAATGTGACACAAAAAATGAATAGTAGTACACATATGCAGTTTATTTAAATATACGAAGATTCCATACATCTTGAAGAAATACATTCATTTAGATTACATAAGTGCTAAATAAAAATATTTTTTCTAAATTTCTAAATTTGAGATCTGTATAATAACGGCCTAACCAATCAGGCCAACATGGCCCCATCAGAACACATGTGGCAGACTGCGCGTTTTAATCACCAGCCAGCGGGGTTTTCTTTTTGCGCGGGTTCCAATATTATTGATTGCACATGGGAGAATTGCGGACATATAGCATAATTGTGAATAGTTGTGAAATTATTAAAAATAGAGCGTAACTAGTGCTGTTTTGAGTTATTCGTATACATAGAGTGCGACCTTTTAATGATGAATGAAACTAGAAATGTTTTTTATAGTTGTAGAAGATAAACCAATTCACATCTCATCTGCAGTGACGATGTTATATTCTTCAAAAATATAACTTTTTTCATTTAAATATGAGAATTTCAATTACGAAGCAGTATTCGGATATGAAAAAAATAATAAAATGCAGAAAGCCTTTTGTAAAAAATTATCAGGCCGACAAAATGTTTTCAAGATGGTCAACCATCTCCAAAAAGTAGCTAACATTCAAATTGCATTGTAGCATACAATATTGTTTAAATAATTAAGCACTCAATGATGGATAGTTCATTAAACAATACTCTCCAAGTTTTTTAACCATTTAAGTCAAAAGTAGAAAAATATTTTTGACGCTAGATGCTTATCTCGAAAAATGGTGATTTCAAGCATCAAATCCATCGTTAAAATTTTGAATGCTGCTGCGAAATTAGAATTATTTATAAGTGATTATTGTAGCACGAGTTAGATCATATATTCAAATTAATCTAATAAAGACCCAAAGCAGTTTCGTTTTTATATTTTTTTTTTTTATTATTCACTCATAATAGCAATTGACTTTCATTCCCACCGCTAATAGCGTCATCTGTAATATGCTGGGGGTTTAAAATAAGCGTAAAAATATTAATTTTTTTAGAAAATTAAACATTTGTTCTAAAAAAGTAATGCACAAAAATGACGTAAAATACTTAACAAAAAACTGGAATTAAAGTACCTAAACTAAATATTCAAGAGGAAATTTTCAAAATATGAATTAAAGTCTTGGGTCTATTAATTCTGTCACTTCTGGTTCTCTCACAGTCTCAGCAATTTTACCTAAAGTTTACAAGCGGGACACACTTTGAAAACAAATGTATCAATGCACAACTTTGAAATTCCAATCTTGCAACAAGGTAAACCGCTACATGCCCTTTGTACATTTCGACGATTTTAGCTAAATACCAATCTTCACCTTTTTTAACTATCTAAATTGATTAATACAATGTCTGCAACAGCAAAAGTAAAATTTGTAATGCATAGTTCCTCTGCTTTCAAATTGAGATAGATTTATTTTAGAAAAGGATAATTAAGTGTTTGTGTTTAACCGCGTGGAGGTGTCTCACACGTTTACGAAGATTTTGTAATTCATTCTGGCCCAAGTCTTCACCAGAATTAAATTAGGTCCTACAAAAATAGGAGTGAAAAAAATAATAGGTATCAAATCGAAGAAACCTTCCAAGAGGTAAGAGATAGGTCTGTTTTAATGGAATTCATCATTCTTTTTTAAACATATTCTTCATCTATATCTTTTATTGTTTTGTTTTTTATAGGGTTCCTTATACCAAGAATATCCAATGGCCAAGAATATCACCGGGAAATTTAATTTATTGTATTTTACTCTCCTCGATGAAGTCCGTTCCTGCGTCCGGATCAGGATTTGAAGAAAGATGAATTATCACAAATTCACCTTTTCAAATACGCTTTATTTTTTCTTTTAGTTTGGCAAATGCCAGTGAGGCTTCATGGAAATTGTTTGCGGTGATGTAGAATTCTACAGTAGACGATGTAGAATTTCCGTTAATTGTTTTCATTACAGCTGAGTGATATATTCAGCTAAAGTAAGAAGGTTTTATCCAGTTTTTGATAGTTAATTTTAGCTATGATGCTTATTTTTTGGTTGCCAGAAATTTTTGGAGCATGAATTGGGTCATGTATTTTAATTAATCCAGTGAAAAGTCAAAAGTTTTTCGTTTTTATTTTTTGCTCACACGTAACAGCACAGACAACAGCAACAAGCGTATACCATTAGAAAGTGAGAGTTACAGTTATTCGGAGCGCTAATAACACCCTTTGTAATATAATGGGGGAAACTTTAAAATTACCGAGGCACTGTCGTGCATGCTGCCTTTAAAGGAAAGTAAAACGGAATATGATATTTTTCATGAATTTCAGGAATGTATTTTAACTTTAAAAGGGCCAATTACAAATATCAATAATATTACGACCCATGGACCTCGAAATATGACATGAAAAAAATTTGGATTTCTTGGACTCTTTAATCAAAACTATCCCTCGAACAATGTTTTTCATTTAGAATGTTTTATACATCAAGGGGTGTTCTGTGTAAATCTGCATTCAATATGAAATCCGTGCTTGATATAACCGGCAATCTACTAAATACTATGCTATCTCTTGGGCTTACTTAAAGGTAAATTCGAGATTTCCTTTGCAATTAGAATTCTCTAATGGACTGTATTACACGATAGTAAGGTGGTTTAGTGCAGGATGTAATTTCGAAAGAATATTTTCACCTGAAAAACGATACTGAGTCTTTCTTTAATGAATGTGTTCTGCGAAGTGTGAAATATTAGAAGATAAAGAATGGCTTTCGAAATTTTCCATTTTTTTTTTCATAGTTTCTGTGTTATATGACCAACGTGAATGTCAAGATTCTAAATTTTCAGTTCGAACAAAGATTTTAAGATTTCAGTGCCATTGAAACAAAAATGGATATTTTTATTTTATAAGTCAGATCTAACAATCGTCTCAAGTGGTTGTTTATGAATATGCCAAAGTTGGAGTTTTACAAATCATTATCGAATGTAAGTTTCCCAAATTTAATATCTGATGCCCAGTAAATAAGTGATATGTTTCCTTACAGTTATATTTGTGAACAAGCGTTTTTAACTATGAAATATTAGAAAGAATTATTAAAGAAGTAGACTGAAGGAAGAGCATTTATTCTTCGTCCTTTGAACATATACATTTCACTTCGAACCTCAATATAAGGAATTTTTAAAAATCACAAATCGTTTTTTTCATTATTCTCATTAATATTTTTAAGTTGCAAGATTTAAATATTGTTTTTAAAATTTTGAAAATTTTTCATGGCCATCTAAATTATTTTTATTTTTGTTACGTAACTGAAAAGTTTGCTCGTCCTTGTTTTAAACTATAATCAATTATAAAATTTTTCTAACTTTCTATAATTTTTTGATGAATTTTGTTAAATATTCAATAGAATAAATATTGAATTAGTTTATTAAAACCTCTATCACGTATCTATAAAAAAATTTTAATGCTTTCAATTAAAAAGTTTTAATTGTGTAGACAATGGGTCCCCAAACTTTTTCTTCTCGTGGACCACTTACAAATATTTACTATTTTCGGTAGACCCCTTGCTGCTACATTTCTACTGTACATTCCCAAAACTTCTAAAAAATATCACCCTAAATTGGATATGTTAAGAAGAAAAAAAAGTAGCACATTTTCTTTTTGTATCCTATTTATTAAAATAATACTTAAAATATTCAAAATTAAAATATACAAAATTATAAACAATTATTACAATATACAATAAAAGTATGTATAACAAATTGGCAGATACTTACTTTTCCGGCACTGCAAACACTGACATCGATTCACTCACAATCACGCTTTTATGTTCAAAATCCTGGAAAAAAGTGAGTAACGTTTTGTTCTTGGCATTCGTATTTATACTAATGTAGATTTCAAGCACAGCGCAAATCACATTTCATCCCTTTGCAGGTCCAAACAAGCTTCCTGGACAAGCGGGCACATGGTCGGCACTTTGCAAGTCTCGACATGTGGTGTACACTTGTACTATTATCTATTGTTTTATTCAATTCTGCGCTTGAACTGAGTCTCAAATATTTTTGAGTACCTACCTAGTGAAGGATGCTACTTCTCTACGATTATAGGTAAATCCAAGCCAAAATTTTTGTTCTTTACTATGAAAACCAGAAACTTTTTCATCGACCCCCATTTACAAATTGTGAACCCCTGTTTTCTTTTCACGTCTATATAGACCCCCGAGTAGTCTCCTATGGATCCCTGGGGGTCCACTTGGACCACTTTGGGAACTTATGGTGTAGACAAACCTCAACAAGGGAAACAGAAAAATTACAGCACTCGATTTTATAAAATAGTTTAATCAAGAATATTGATAGAACATTGAATAAAATAGTTTAAGTAAGAATATTTCCTACTGCTCTCCTTAAACAGCTTTTGCTAGCTTTGATTTAATAGCTTGTTATGGCGCTCAGTTAAATTTGTGTCGTAAACTTATAACACATTATTTTAGCAACCAATCAATTACTATCTTCTAAGATTGCACAGAACACAAAATAAATTTAAATAAATTTTTTTACAAATGAATACACTTATTTCCACCATTCTCAACAACCCCATCATTCTTTGTTTTAGAATAGAGAACAGACTGCGTTTCTATCTTCTGTTTTAAATCTCATTTCATTGCCCGAAGCCGATTGAAAAGATAGATAGAAGATAAAGAATAAATATAAAATGATACTTATAAAAAATTTTAGGATATCTAGGTACAGAAGAAATACAAGAGTTGGTCTTGCGGAGTTTAAATTGGAGAGAATTTTAGGAAATTGGGAATTTCCAATCGGAAGCCAAAAGCTATTAATCGTGTGGAATGGTGAAAATGTTAAGAGAATTCACGGTGCACTTTTATCTTCATCATTAACTGCTATAAATAATTCAAATGATGATGACGACCAATGTGACTTATTTCGTATGGCTTATACGTAAATAATTCCCAATCATCGAAATATTCTTTATTTAGGCAAACAATTACATGAATTTATTACATGATGTTTCCTGTCAGAAAACGGAAAGTTTTCGAAATAATCCTGTTTAAAACTTGAATAAATCGTTTTTTTCATATATTTCAGTTTTTTTTTCCATCGAATCACTTAAGTTCGTAAAATATTGTGTGTTCTGTTGCAGTTTTAGTACTGAAATTACGTTGAAACACTTTGGCAAATTATAATTGGATTCAATAAAATTAAAGAAGTTTTCTATAATCATTGTGGCAATCATTCTTTTTCATTGCTCTTGTGAGAGATTTTATTTCTCGTGAATTATTTCACCTTATTGTCAATTCACAAAACCTTATTTCACAATCAACTATTAAATTTTACTTTGATAAAGCTATATAATCAAAACTTTTATTCACTTATTTTGAACACTTGTTCATGTGATTAAAAATGAAAAGACTATGAGAGTTCTGAGCTACAATCACTATTATTTTCGGAAGCAAATTAATATTATAGGAACGCATCTAAAAGAATTATCTTTATAGTTTAAGAAAGAAAGATTAATATTTCATTCACTTTAATTTGTATTGAAAATAATTTAGACGAACACTATCGTTGTTATGACAACTACATAAAGATAAAAAATATTGTTTCAATAAATTGATATTTTCGTGACACTTACAATGCGATAATTTTTATTAATGCTGAATACAGTGTGCATATAAAAATCAATTTATAATTAAGAAATTACAATTATTCAGGATAGTTGAAAAATATTGTCCAGACAAATTGCAATCAAGAGATTATACTACGGCATTATATTACAAGAGATTATATATCAATAAAAATATTTTTACATGCCCGTGTCACTTTAGCGCAAGCAATTTGAATTACTTTTTAATTCAATTAAGGTAATTTGTTGTCCTCAGAACTTTTTTTACGTTCTTTAACGGTTCTCTTTTTGTAAATGGATCAATTAAGAAAACTAAGGATGTGCGTGTTTGGTGAAGCAGAGAAATCCTGCATATTTCGAAGGCAATTTCGAAGCTTAAGATCGTAATTATGTAAAATTTTTGGACAAATTGGACCTCTAAAAATGTGAGCAATTTTAATTTTCGAGATATGTCATTCATATTTTAAGAATGCAATAGTATTCCGTTGCATAAACTTTGAAGAATATACTTCAATTAACTGTTATTTTTGAGAAGTAAATTGCTTAATAAAAAATAGGTTAAGTGATTTAGTAGCGCAATATTTGTGTTTATTTGAAAATTTATTGAGAGAAGCCAGGTTATTTTTAATTTTTCATAAATGTGTGCACTTTTGAAAAAGACAGATGAATTTATAAAGATGTATTTAAATAAGAACATTTTTCTCCTAATATGTATCCAGTTTTGCTACTTTTAAAGCAATTACTTCAACATTGAGTGTTCGACAAAGAATTATTACCATAAAAGAAATTTTGAGAAATATATCAAGGACTATTTATAAAAACATTTAATTCGAATAACTTATTTGAATTAGAGTGAATAATACTCAGAAAAAATCAAGCAAATAATTTTAAAAAAATTATAAAACACAAAGTTTTATGCAAAAAATATGATTTTTTCCAAATGAACTAAAGGTGCAATCAGCATGCAAACTTCACTCCAAAGGCAGCTAACAGAAGAAATCACGCGAAAGAGAATATGGAGACTCATTTTAATTTTCGGATTTTCGGTTGCAATCTACCAGATTGCCTATTTTGTAAAGATATATGTAGAATATCCTGTTATTGTTGATTTGCGATTTGAACGAAGTCAAAATGAGGAATTCCCAGCTGTGACGATTTGCAATTTTAATCGAATCGATAAAAACTACTTATCTTGTGTAAAAAACATCAATCAGTCCGGAAATTGTAAGATTAAAGTTGGGAAATTTTTTACTGGATATGGTTTGGTAGTTTCTGAAACGAAAGCTTTGTTTTCTTTCATAATGAAATATAACAATACAGATATAGCAACAAAACATCTTCTCACAGACCTCTTTATGCAATATTTTCAACTGGACAAAGATGCCTTGAAAACTTATGGGATTCAAAGTCGAAATTTAATAAAACGATGTTCTTTCAACGGCCAAATATGCTACATTAACGATTTCGATTTACATCAGAGTTTACAGTACGGTAATTGCTTCAGCTTTAACACTATGGGAAATAATTCAAAGACGGCCAGAAGAACTTTTAAATTTGGGTACAACAGTGGCTTAGAAGTTATTTTAAACGTTGAAACTCACAAATATTTGGAGCAATTTGCGCCTCCTGTGGGAGTCAATGTTTTAATACATGATTCCTTTGAAACGCCAAATGTTGAAGAAGGAGGCATTAAAATCAGTCCTGGATTTGAAACTTCTTTATCAGTGAAGAAATCTTCTATGTTAAGGTTACCATCACCGTATAAAGACAAGTGCAAAGATTACGGGAAAAAAAATCAAGAATTCTATCGAATGCATTCGTCAATGCATCCAAAAAGAAAACTATGCCAGGTGTGGATGTGTCGATCCCACTATTTATGAATTAAGAGAAAACCATGAGTATTGCAATATGACTGACAAAATGTTGATGGATTGCTTGGACGCTACCTTACATAGTATGATGAACCATCCATCAACATGCTATTGTCCTATGAAATGTCTTTCTTCGTATTACTCTGAAGATATATCAAAAGCAGTTTGGCCATCCCAAGAATACTTTGACAAATACCTAAGGCACCAAAAATTCACGGAAACTAATGCGAGCATTCAAGATTTCAGAAGAAATTTCCTTCTACTGAAAGTATATCTTGCTTTTCCTGAAAGGAAAATTTTCGTGCAAAATCCCACATATCAGCAAGCTGAGTTTCTTGCTTATCTTGGTGGATATCTCTCTGTGTGGGTGGGAATGTCTTTCGTGACTGGATGTGTCCTTGTAGAAATATTATTCGCATACTGCGTGAAAAATTTCCCCGTTTTTCAAAGAGTTTTTGTAAGAGGGGATCAATAACTGTTAATCAATTCATAATAATTTGAATCCTTTCACGCACAAATATATTTTTATTTGATTTGTCATTGGTTCCGACTGAATGTCAATAACATCATTTACTAATTTCATTTTTAAAATTTTTCTATAAAACGTCTCTAAAGATTTTGAAGTTTCATATTTTTTATAGTAATATGCTTGAAAGTCTATGCAATATATCTTGAATATTGCATAGACGCAATATATCTAGAATATATCAGATGAAGCATTAGTTAAGTATATTTTTAAATCAAATCTTTCTTTCTGTTTATTTTAAGAAAAGAAAAATGAATAATAAGAAAATACAAGAATATGGATAATTATTTTAATTATTATTTAATGCCTTTTGGTTGGTTTTTTAGATTCACCTCATAGCATAACACATTGTATTTCAAATGAGATTTTGAATTAACATTAATCTGTTATATTTAAAACATATAACTCAGCATTTTTAGTTTTCTGGAAGATAGTTTCTACAATTAGATAATTCTGTTTCAGTATTTGTGAAAATATTGCGTTGATAAGTAAAATAGTACAATCATCTCAAATATTAATTAAGACAAATGCCAAGAGAGAGTTCTTACGGGACACTCCGACTTTAAAACTTCTCGATATAATATGAGTACGAGATTCTCCTACATGGGTCTCTATATAAGGAGGAAATCTATATATCATTAGAGAATGAATAACATTTTTGCACGTAAATTTGAATACTTGAGTTTGAATTTAATTGAGCCTTCGTTGCTTCTGGATATCCCTATTAAATGCCTGTGGAATTTTGCCTCAGCTTTTCGTTTTATTGAATAAAATTTTTCGTTTTATGTTAAAATACTGTAGACATTTGGTCGTAGAGCTATGTTCTTCCGGAGTCACCCACCCTTATATCTAAGTGGTCTAATATATATATATATATATATATATATATATATATATATATATATATATATATATATATATATATAATTCACATGGATGAAAAACTCTATCGAAAATCACTAAAATGTATATTGTATATTATATTACTAAAATGCATATTAGACTTTTAATTTTTTATTTTTGTAAGCTCAAATTATTGGAATTTAAAAATTAAGCAAAATGTGTAGTGTTCTTGATGGAATATTTACCTATAATTACACTATATATACCTCAAATAATTAATATATGTATATTCTATTTGAAATTAAGATCATGATGTAGATTTGTATATAATTTATAAGAAAACTATAGAATAACTTGATAAAAGCACACCGATTTATATCACAAAGAAATAGAACTAGTTTTTTTTTAATTTCATTTGATATTTTAGATGAAAAATTTGATTGATATGATTGAAGATGAAAAATATATTTTCTCAGCAGTTTTTCAAAATATTATAGCTGACAGCTCTAACATCTGCATTAAGAATGTATTTCAATTTATGAATAGGAAATAATGTAATCTGTTGTAAAGTTTCCAAATTTAATGATAGTTCTCAATATTTAATCAAATAATAAAGTTAAATCAATAAATGTGCATTCCAAAAAAGAAATTTCTGATTTTTGTTAATGTCTTCATTCAAAAGTAAAAAAAAAAAAAAAAACTAAAGAAAATTAAAATATTTGAGTAAATTTAGTAATATTAAAACATGACAAAAATCAAACACAGGTATATGGAAATAATAAAAATAACTACTTATAGATCAATAAGATTTTTTGAAAGTATCTTTCAAGATATGGGAATTTTCTCACATTTTTCAGATATTTACTTGTTTATTTATTTTTTATAATCTCAACATACAAACGTATTAATTATTTATTGTTATATTCTGTGCACAAATGTGTGATAACTATGGAAAACTTCCAGAAATCATTACCTTATGATGGTTAAAATTAAATTTTAATTATTAATGGTTAAAATTTATTTTTTAAAGAAAAAAGTGATGATTATAAAAAGGAAATGTAAAATTATAATTATTAAAAAAAATTCTTATTCTTATGTAATTGTTCATGCACAACATGCATGTTGGTAATGTATCATTAATTTGAATGGTGCACTGTTCTTTTATGCCTATGAATGATTATTGTCCCTGGTTCCTCAAGAATTTGTATGTATGTATACGCGCTATGCGCGTTTGAAGCATAGTTTATGTTTCTTTTTATTATTACTTTTTAGAACTTACTGTCCCAGGATGTCCAGGTACGTGTATTCATATTTTTATATCTAAACATTAGTCTGGTGAACATTTTTGAACTACTCATAAGTTTTTTTGGTTTTTCCAAATTGAATTGAGAATACAAAACTTTTCCTTCCGTGAAATGTTTTCACTAAGACAGGTGACTTTAATGATTTTGACATCCGAGAGATGGCGTTACGAAAACAGCGAAACGAGATTTAAAATTGAAGGTAGAAACACAGTCTATTCTTCTCGATTCCAACAAGAAAGAATACTGTGACCGTTGAGAATTCTGGAAATGTGTGTCTTCGCATGTAAAAATTTTATGTAAATATATTTTGTATTCTGTGCAATCCTAGAAGCTAATAAATAATTGGTTGTTAAAATAAAGTGTCATAAATTTAATTGAGCGTCATAATAAGCTGCTAACGCTTATCAAAATCTGCTTAATGAGAAGAGAAAGTTATCTTACGAGATGCTTTAACTTTAAGACACCTCACCATCATATGAGTACGAAATTATTCTACATGCAGAGGTTTCCATATATGGAGGAAATATTTTATGTTATTATTGAATGTGAAACTTTTTTGCATATAGATTTTGTTGAAATTCGTTAAACGAACAAGAGTCCATGAATCGCAAAAATGAATATTTAATGAAGCAAGTTACAAAGAAAGAAATTATACATATACTAAACTAATAGAACAGAACATTGTGTATTTATAGATTTTGGACGGCTTGAACACAACCACCAATCAGAAGGCAGCGCAGCAGACGATTGCGGACGTCTTAGAAGACTACAGTTTTACAGACGATAATAGACTTACTTTGTGTTTCTTTGCGATTACTTGCATTATATTATTTACAACACTCGCCCTTAATCACAAAGAAACATGCACAATAAAATCATATAAATCAATAAAAAAATATACATTAAGAAATTAGAAACGTTCAAGCCACCCACACAATATTTATATTAACATGATATAATCTAATACAATTTTGATCCACATAATGGTAAAAGTTCCTTTAATTTAAACTTAGATAAAGATTTTGTAAACATATCAGCAATTTGTAGGTTAGATGAAATATAGTAAACTTTTATATCATGACAATTCAAGATATGTTGAATAAATTTTAATTTAATGTCTATATGTTTTAATCGACCTTTGTTGTTTTCATTTGTTACACACTTAATACAAGATTGATTATCTTCAAAAATCATAATTTCTTTAATATCAATTAATTCCAAAATAATGTTTTTCAACCACACTGCATCTTGAATGGCTTTACTTAGGGCAATAATTTCTGCTTCTGTAGAAGATAAAGCAATGCAATTTTGTTTTCGACAAGACCAATATATTGGACAATTATTAAACATAATTATGTTACCAGAAATGGATTTTCTGTCATTTGGGTTTGCAACCCAGTTAGCATCTGCATAGATATTTAAACATGAATTTTTATCCACACACTTTTTATATTCCAGTTTTAAAGTTGAAGTACCTTTCAGATATCTCAAAATTCTTTTCAATGCACTCCAAGCACTATCAGAAGGGTGTTCTTGAAGTTGACTCAAACAGTTTACAGCATAAAGGAAATCTGGACGAGATGTATATGCTAAATAAATAAAAGATCATATTAGTTCTCGGTAGGGTCCACAAAAAGCACTTCCTTTCTCAAAATCAGCTGCTGTTGCTCCTACTTCCATGGGAGTAGAGACTATTTTAGCATCAAACATTTTAAATTTGTTTAATAAATTCAAAATAAATGTTTCTTGATCTAGATACAGTCCATCAGGTGTAAATGTAATTTTAATTCCTAAAAATTCAGAAACTGTTCCAGATTTAAACATTTCAAATTCTTTTGATAATAATCCAATTATAATTTCGATTTCACTATCATCAGTACCCGCAATTAATAAATCGTCCACATAAAGTGCCATTAGTATTCTTCCACCTTTTGACTGACGAATAAAAATGCATTGTTCACTATTTAATGGTTTAAAGTTTAATTTGAGAATGAAATTTAAAAATTTTACATACCATTGACGAGCTGACAGCTTAAGTCCGTATAAGCTTTTCTTTAACCGGCACTTCTTGCCACTATTATCATCATATCTTTCTGGTTGATCCATGTAAATAATTTCTTTTAATTCACCGTTGAGAAATGCAGTTTTAACATCCAGTGAATAAACTTTTACATTTTCTTGAAGAATAATAGTAAACACTATACATAATGCAGGAATACTGATAACTGGTGAAAATGTTTTATCATAATCCACTTTTTCTCTTTGCATAAAACCACGAGCAACAAGTCGAGCCTTATATTTTCCATCTCGTTTTTCGCGTAGAACCCATTTGCATGAAATTGCACGTTTCCCATGTGGTAATTCTTCAAGACACCAAACTTCGTTCTTTTCCATGGACTGCATTTCTTCATCCATTGCTTTCTTCCAAAGATTCTGTTCTTCCTCCGGCAGTGACGATAAATCTTTAAACGACAAGGAATTTTCAAAAATTACCATTGCTTCATAAACTTCTGGTTCAGGATATTTAACTGGTGGTTTCTTTTGCCTTTGTGGTCTTTCCAAAATTTCTTCTGTAGTAATTGTTTCAGTAATATTTTCTTCAACATCATCTTCATTTTCCGAAATAATGGAATCCACATTCAGAATATTTTTATCTTCTAAATCCATTTTTCTTTCTTCGTTAAATACAACGTTCCTTGATATCACTATTCTCTTTGAATCTGGATCCATTAAACGATATCCCATAGTCGAATATCCCAGAAATATCATTCGGTTTGACTTCTTATCTAACTTCTTCCTTTGAGAAGGAGGAACCAACACGTATGCATCGCATCCAAATACTCGAATGTTTTGAAGATCGGAATCTTTACCATATTTCAATTTATAAGGAGTACAGTTTTCTATGGATCTACTAGGAATTCTGTTTCTTAGGTATGCAGCAGTTAAAATTGCAAATCCCCAAAATTTCTTGCTAAGTTTTGCTTCAAATATTAAAGCTCGCCCTTTTTCTAACAATGTACGATTGGCACGCTCAGCAACTCCATTTAAAGGTGCTGTGTACGGAGGAACTGGATCTATTGTAACACCAAATTTAGTAGCACATTTGATGAGTTCACCACAAACATATTATTTTGCATTGTCGCAATTAATTTTCCGTACTGAAGGATTTGCTTTTAAAAAGCATCTTAATTCGTTCACAACATCACTTTTTCTTTTCAGCAAACGAACTTCCATAAAACGTGAATAATCATCAATTAATGTCATAAAATAACGCTCACCTGTAGCCATAGGCGGATCAATAGGGCCACAAACATCTGTGTGAATCAATGTCATAGTTTCGGATGCCCTTCGTCTGGGACCTTTTCCTATAGGAGAAGCACTTTGTTTGGAAAAAGTACACACTTCACAAAATTTATCAAAGGTAGGCAATCCAAGTTCTTTTAAGGCTTTATTAGAGGAATGTCCAAGTCTTCTGTGCCATAAATCCAAGTCATTTTCTTTCGCAGTAAGAGAAATTTCACAATTTGGAACAAAATCACAAATATACTGTCCACTATCATCACGATAACCCAAACAAATGTTTTCTTTCTCATTTTCGATGAACACTTTTTTATTTCTAAAGATAACACTATATCCACCTAATTCAATATTCTTTACAGAAATTAATTCTCCATTGAGTTAAGGAACAAAAAGGACATTTTCTAAAGTTATATCAATTCCATTAGATGTTTTGCCTTTTACACTTCCAATACCTTTCACTTCCAGTGCAGTGGAGCGGGATGCACATCGAATAGTTCCTGATGACGGTTTGATGAATAAAAACCAGTCTTTCTGAGAGCACATATGGGATGTTGCCCCGGAATCAATAATGAACTTTTTCGGACTTCCGAAAGTCAAATTGCCAGCAGCAAAAGATAGAGCAGAAGAATATTTTTCATCAGTCTTAGATTCAGATTTCAATTTACATTCCTTTTTAAAATGACCAACACGACCACAATTATAGCACGTTTTCTTTTTACAGAACCTAGCAGTATGTCCTTTCTTTTTACAATTAAAACAAATGAGATCTTTTCTCGTAGAAAAAGCCGCAGTATCCACAGTTTGTTTCATGAAACGAATACTTGTTTTATTTCTCGAATCATTCAAAAGAGCTTCAGAGTCTATCAAACGCTGAGTTACAAAATCTAATGATAAATTCTCATTTGGTTGGTTCTCTAATGCAACCTAAACATTTTCGAATTCTGGAGGGAGAGACATCAAAATATAGACGACAGTATCAATATCACTATCCTCCGCTCCAGGCATTCGTAAATCGGCGACAAGTTTCGAAACTTCATCTATGTGCTGGCGCATTGGAACATCACTGTTTTTCTTAAGTGTAGCAAGACGTTTTCTAGTTAGTATTTGGTTTACCGCTCCTTTGCTTTCATAAACAGCATGAAGTTTCTCCCATAATTCCTTCGCCGTATTTTCACCACTCATTGATACAAGCACTTGATCACTTAAGAGTGACATGAGTAATGCATATGCTTTCTTTCATTTAACGACTTCTGCTTCCTTATTCACATCGGGCTTCTTAACTAAGTATGTTTCCAGTTCTTCCGCAGACAAAACAGCTTCCACTCGTCGCCGCCAAACAGGAAAGTTCTTCCCATCAAATGGATTTACTCCATACAAATTATGCGGCGAAGCCATTGCTTATTGATAAATTTATTCTATCAAGCAATAAATTAAAACTAGAAACTGCTTTCAATTTATGACAGTGAAAACCACGCTCTGCTGTTGAAATTCGTTAAACGAACAAGAGTCCATGAATCGCAAAAAGAATATTTAATGAAGCAAGCTACAAAAAAAGAAATTATACATATACTAAACTAATAGAACAGAACATTGTGTATTTATAGATTTTGGACGGCTTGAACACAACCACCAATCAGAAGGCAGCGCAGCAGACGATTTGTAGCTGCAGACGATTGTGGACGACTTAGAAGACTACAGTTTTACAGACGATAATAGACTTACTTTGTGTTTCTTTGCGATTACTTGCATTATATTATTTACAACAGATTTGAATACTTGGGTCTGTATTTAATTGAACTATGAATGCTTCTGCATATCCCTATTAAATGCCAGCGGAATTTCGCCTTAGCTACTGGTTTTATTGAATTTGAGATTTTTTTTTTTTAGTTTATAATACAATAAACCTTTGGTCGGAGTACTAGTTTCTTCCGTAGTCACTCCCCCTCCCTATTATGTCTAAGTCGATCGTTTTCTTGAAAATATAATTCCTATGCACGTAAAATTCCATCTAAAATCAGTTTTTATGAGATGCTTGTTACTAAAATACGTATTGGACTTTTTAATTTTGTAAGCTCAATTTATCGGAATTTTAAAAATGAGCAGAGAGTGTAGTACTCTAGACAGAATATTTACCTCAAAAATATACAATATATACCTCAAAAATTTTAATATATGGTAAGTTTAATCAGAAATTCAGATCATGATGTAGATTTATATAATTTAAAAGAAAATTGTACGATATATTGATTATAGTAAACCGTTTCATACCAGTAATGAATATATCTAATTTTTATAAGAAACATTTGCATATTTTCTGTGTAATTTTTGAAAATATTAAATCTGAGAGATCAAACATTGGTATTAAAATTAAGAATTGAACAAAATTTATGAATAAATAACAGCGTAATCTGTTGTAATGTTTCTAAATTTAATAATAGTTCTCAATATTTAATCAATTAAAAAGTAAAATCAATAAATAGGCATTTAGAAAAATAAATAACTGTTTTTTTGTCTTTACTTACACGTGGTTTTTAACTGTACATTAGATAAAATATTCATTCTCACGTAAAAAGCTGAAGAAAACTAAAATATTTGACTAAATTTAGTAATATTAAAACATGACAAAAATCAAAAATAGTTACATTAAATAGAAAAATAATTATTTAAAGATCTGTAACATTTTTTGCAAGCTATCTTTCTTCAAGGTATGGAAATTTTTTCAAATTTCTCAGATATTTTCTTGCTAAAATTTTACTATAATTAAAAAAAACAATAAGCGTGGTTTTATTTAATGTTATTTTCAGTGTACAAATGTGTGATAACTATGGAAAAAATTGCCAGAAATAACTATATTAATGATTAAAATATAATGTTTAAAGATAAAAAGTAGTGATTATAAAAAGGAAAAGGAAATTCATAGTTATTTTTAAAAATCTTATTTTGTGTGGCATGTAATTGTTTATGCAAAACATGCATGTTAGTAATATTTCATTGATTTGAGTGTTCTATTGTCCTTTTATGTATAGAAATGATTTTTGTCAGTCGTCTCCTCAAGAATTTGTCAGTGTGTAAATGCTCAATGAGCGTTATAAGCGCATATTTTATACCAGTTTCTTTTATAATAAATTTTTAGAATCTACTGCACCAATTTAGAGCTCTCAGAAAAAATAAAATGCCTTTTTTCTGCTATATGAAGCTGATAAACAAATGTTTAGCAAATCTTGCACCAACAAGATCATCTCAATTCATTTCACTCTTCTAAATGTCCAAGATCTTCAGAGCATTTTCCTGAAAACTTTCATTTGTGCTGAAATATTTCTACCATTCTCACTACTATTCTAGCTACTATTTTCTACTATTTCTATCTTGTTATTGGAATACGCGGATACAAAAAACATACCTTCAATCATAACTCATTAGTTTTCATAGTGTTTATTTTTAAGACTTATGTAACTCGCTATATAATTTTGTGCAGCAATAAAAATCTTGCAAAATAAAATAATTTTTAATAACAAAACGTATTAATTATTATTTCTAATAAGTGTTTTGATGTTTTGATTCTTTCAGTTGATTTTCGCTTAAAACATCACTAAAATAAAAAAACTTGTTTTAAATTATTTGTAAATATATAAGTAGTGAACGATTAGCAGCATTCTTAAAATGCAGTCCGAAAATACTTGGTGAATCATTGATTCATATATTATTAAATACTTGTTTTAATTTTTATGCTATATTGCAAAATTTAGAATTCGCAATCAGAAATAATTCTATATTCAACTTTATTTTCGCAGCATAGTAAAATCCCTCCTTTGAGGTGATGTGAAAGTTTGGTGAAATTAGTGTTAGATCTCTACCGTTCTCATCTCTTGGATAAGATGTAAATAAACAACGGGTTCACTGTAATCAATGAGATTTAAGCAAGAAACATGTAAGCAGTCAGTATTTTATAATAATTAAAAAATAAACCTATAATCAGTTTGGCGCAACTCATTTGCATTCGTATCATTTTTTGAAGATTGCAACGCCATCTATGCTAGCACCTAAATAATTTGATGTCGAAATGGAATGATTAAAGAATATCAACTAATTGGCTAAATCTTTATTTTGCTTTGAATGACAAATACAGAGCAGTCAAACTAACAAGTTCGAAGATAATTCAGGTTCTTCTTGAATCTATGTTATCTGAAATACTTCATCAGTAAGCCGTTCTTCCTCTAACAGATATTGATGCGCTGTCAAGTTTCCCTCCTATTTGAAAGATTATCTTTCTTATTTTTTCATTTTGGGGTAAGTTTGTAGCGCTTCCTATATTGACTCTAAGGAATTTTTAACATATGCGCTTCTACATGCAAATTAGCAAAATTATTTATTTTAAGTGGCAACTTCATTATTTGGCAGTTATGATAAATGAATCTCCATCGACAAGCAATAGAAAGTAATGAAGCCAGAACTGAATGCTTTAACTTAATTTTAAAATGTAGGAGTGATAAAATTTGATTGTTTTGAATCCTGTCAAAGATGAGTTTATTCGTTCTTCAGTTGTTAATGAAAGGGGAGTACAGTTTATGTTGGAAAACGCCTATGAGAATAAGTTTGGATGAAAAATAGTTTTTTGATTATTGTGGCTTGAGAGTATGCAACACTTCGAAGAAAGGTAATAAATATTTGAAGTTATATTATTTCATATTTTTTATTAAATTAATAGTCATTAATGTGTATTTATATTTTAGCAGTAGTCAAAATCACCGTTTCATTGAAAGTAACTTTCTATTCTGCTTCATTAAATTCTTTATTAAATTTTTAAATCGTAAGTTTTTGCTTTGTGAACGTAACTTTTAAATGCTAAAGAAATGAAACACTTCTTCTAATAATGATATACTTAAGAGAAATTTTTTTAGCTTTAAATATAGTTAAATACGAAAGCAAAATGAAAAGCCTCCATAAAATAGAATTATTTAAACCTTATTTGATTCCATTTATATTCATATTTGAATCCGAATTAACGTATATTATAGTGCGTATTAGTTTTAAGATATTTTGTTTAATTGCCGATAAATTACCTTTCATATAATTTTATAATATTTGACATAATTATTTAATAAATTTTAATTCTGAATTTTAATAGGCGCATTTCTTTAGGTTATTGGTATATTTGCGTTTTTATATACAAGCGAACTATACGTTACGAGTTATTTTCTTTTTATTTCAGTTTACATGTTATAACTTTTTACTTCTGAACATCAAGATACAAAAATTTTTAATATTTTTGCTTTCGATGTTTAGCAAAACTTATTTCAAGCTATACAAGTACTCAATTTAAAAAGTAATTTTGGGTATCGTGAAATGAGAATTTATTTACATGAACTAAGTAGTGTTGAAGCTAGATAATCTAAATTATTTAATGACCTCTTTTATAATACTGATCAACAATAAGTTCATATAGTAGAATCTGTAATACCTAATTTTTAAGGGAAAAATTATTGCATTTTTCACTTTTGGTTCACGAATTGTTATTGGTAGAAAGCTGTATTATGACTATCCGGAAATTATAAGACATAACGCATTCAATTTGATTAAGTGTTCTACTATAACTTCTGTAAAAACTCTAGTTGTGGTTTTAATATAATTGATTTGTTCGGAATAAAATGTAGGTAATGTTTCATGATCTCTTATCCCAAGCTTTTCTATATAAAAGTAACTCTCATTTTCAGCAATTTGACTAAATATTCATTAACAATAAAATTATTTTTGCTTAGTAACTCTAAATTTGCCTAATTTTTTATTGCTGACATTTCAAAATTGATTAACGCTTGTTTTGATACACCGAAGTTTTATCGATATATAGATTTGCCATCAAACACTGGGATATATACAGTGATGCATGAAAGTCGGCATACACTTGAAAATTTTCCCATTTTATGAAGTAAAATGCAAATAAATTTCTTCTCATTCGTACAGTTACCAGTATGCATTTGAATCTTTGTGTCTAATAAACTTCAAACATTTTAAGATTATCATAATCATTTTCGGATTAAGTTAAAAACATGCGTTTTTCAAACTCACAAAAGTGAGCGCACAGTTGGATTTATATTTATGCAGGTATTTGGCCAGCTTTTCATTGTCTTAACATATAACAAGGTACATTTTTGAAACTTTTTAATTTTAATGATGTTTCAGCTCTTTTAGTTGCCACTTTAGAAATTCGAACTGGTTATCGAATTGAAAAATGAGGCAAAATCACTCAACCAAATAAGTTAAATTATAGGTAAAAGTAGAGTCAAGGAATAATAAGTAAATATAATTTGACAAAAACCACAGAAAACTTGCCTCGTACTGGAAGACCACCAAAATTGACCAGTAGAGATAGAAGGAAATCCTTCGAATAATCCGAAAACTACTGCAGTAGACATACCCAAACACATTTAAAAGGTTAAAGAAACTGATCTAAATCCAGAATATGTAGAAGAGCCTTGAGAGAAGGATATAATAGCAGAATTCCGCATAAAAAATCTATCATTAGTAAAGTCAATAAGACACTTGGTTTAGATTAGCATTTGGGCACCTTCATGAAAACGATAACTTCGGTTACTGGAGCAAAGTTTTTTTTACAGACGAAGCTAAATTTAGCATTTTTGGTAAATTAAAAACAAAGACTACCTTAAAACATTGCTTGCATGGCAAAAAACCCCCCTCACAGTAACTAAAGGACTGGTCTATTCAATATCGAATCGTATGAGAGCTGTTTTAAATTCAAATGCTGAATATTAAAATATGGAAATTTCAAACATAGAATTTCCTGTATATTCACTTTCGTGACTTGAGAAATGACTGATTCTCCAATATTTTATGGTTGTGTTTAATGATAAAAAAACGGCTGTTTTTGCAAATAAAGTTTTTGTTTCTTATCAATTTAAGCTCAATTCTTATGTAAATATTTGAAATGAAGTTTCTGTCAATTTTGAAAGGTGTATGCTGACTTTCGTGTATCACTAATTATGAAAAAACTAATCGTTAAATTCTTTTCATTGAAATATTCTTAAGCTGCTGATAGGAAATAAGCAAACTACTTGAAAACGGTACATCAACTTATAAAAGAGTAAATATTGTTATTTATCAGAATGAATAGCAGACGCTTAAAAAATTTTCATTACGGAACTTAGGTTTTTAAATATAAATTATTTAAAGATAATGTTTTTAAACTCAGTCTTTAGGTTCAAGAGCTTCTAGAGGACAACACGAACACTGTGCTTTTTCATTTTATTTACCTGTAATATAAATTTTCTTTATTTAATCGTATGAATTTCTTTTACTGAGTTTTGTATGATCTAGAAATTTTTCAGAGCTAAAGGTTGAATTGAGTCGTATGTATTACTCTGGAAAATTTGGGTCAGAAAATGCTGAAATTAGTTTTATCTTGATCATGTCAAAGCCTTCTGGCGAAGTAGAATACTGTTAAATTATATTTCTTTTGAAGCGTGATGTTAAAGCAATGTACCTGGATGTCAACATTTTAAAATTAATAGGGTCAACGCTAGACGCTTAAGAACCAGAAAAAATCCGATTTTTAAATCTGATTTTTACTAGAGACGAAACTATCTTTAAATTCATAACTTACGATTTGGTATAGGTTAGCAATGAGGAGGAATAAAAATGAATCGACAAAAATGGAATAGTATTTAATTATAATCGGTAATAGTTTAGAGGTTCTATTTCTTTAGGTTTAGCCTTAAATAAAACTTAACTGCTCTTAATTTATAAGCATTTATAAACCAGAAGCTCATTGTATTTATTCTTCGGAGAAGTAGTTTAGTTTTTGTACGAAAGAGTATTTAATCCTGAATTGAATGGAATTAAATATTGAAATAAAACACAAACTGTAAACAAGTCTTAATACCTGCAAGTAATTTCAAAAAATAAGTGATTTTTATAGAAAAATGTATATATTTTTTGAATGGAAATGTTTGATATTTACTTATTTCGCAGAAAAAGGATTACTTTGTTAACTTACAAAATTTATTACAATAAAATAACTGAATATATATTGAGGCTTTATACAGAATACATTTTAATAGTTGAGCAAATCAGACTTGTTAAATAATACTCAAACTTAGAACTACTGAGATCAAGGTAGAATCTGTATATTGCAGACTGCTTTAGAATTTTCTTTTTAAAATATGCTAGATTTATAGAATCAACTTAGTTCTTTTCCTCAGCGGATTTACTTTCTTGTAAACATTGGTATCACAATCCCTAGGTAGGACAATGATATGTAGTTTTTCTTTCTCTTTATTTTCCTTTCACTCGTGTGCTTGCCTTACTCGGGTAGTGGACTCCACAGCTATTGCCGCTCTATTGCTATTACCTTTTCTGAAGACTATATAACCCACGTGTTTCCCATATGGAGAACTGTGTAGCAGGAAATTTGAGCTCTGATAATGGATGCTCCCAGACAAATAGTCGATCTGGCAGCCGAATAGTTAGCGCTCTTGCCTTCGGTTCAACAGTTCGTGAGTTCAAATCCTACCTTTGGCATGGATGTTTGTAATGGTTCGGAATCCAATTTAAACCGTAGGTCCCGGTCTAATTAGCCCTCATGTGCAAAAATGACCGTTGAGTGACAAACGAATCAAATCAAACCCAGACACAAACACATTACCTTGGTCTTGGCTTCAGGTGAACGGGAGGTGTGTTGTGATCCTCCGCACAAAACTCAGCTTTATGGATCAAGCAGTCGTGTACTTCCTGGATGACTAGTTGAGGGTGGATAGTACTTGACGCGCGAACATATTGACAGCGTTTAGGACCGGGTTAACTCTGCTTCCACCCCCTATTGGGTGATGTAGAGAGTTTGAGAAATAACAATCATAGTTATGGATGTTGATAAACTCTCTTGGGGGCATATGAAAAATCAGTGGTTGCTTATGAAGCGAATTTTTTGTAATCATACTGAAGTCTCGTTTGAATATTTTTATTGAAATATTATTAGAGGTCAAACTTGAAACCACGCGCTTCAGTGCTTGAGTGTTGTTTCTAACAAAAAGGATGAAGTAGTAGTAAACATAAAATGTTTCGCTTATATTGATGCCACTAAACTCTCTATCGGTGGAGATAAACTTTACTCGTGGTGTAATTACTTTGAAGAACTTGTTTATTGTGTCGGTAAAAAAATCCACTGAACAGTGCGGGTTTGGCGTTACTTGCATTTTTCGCTCCAAGAGCTGCACAGTCATCTCGCAAACCTAAATTACGTAGCTACGCGCAATATCCGGTTACCAAATACCGATGGTGACTGCGCTTTAACTTTGCAATCATGCTCTAGCTTAAATTTTAAATATTGATTTCGAATACTTCATTACAATTACTACAGAAGTATTAAAATGCTTATAACTAGAAACAAATCTCTCAAATATTATATAGTATTACAAATATAAACTAAATATCATGCGATCTACAACGTGTGACATACGGGCAATAAAGCTGAATCTCTAATTTAAACAAAGTGCATTTTCATTAAAACTCTAATTAACCAGGCAGTCACGTCTACCATAAAAAATCGCAGTTTAATCGAGCCTCAATTCTAATGCGGGCAATAAAAATAAGTCTTTGTCTTTTTAAACATCCTTAGAAAAATAATTTTAAACTAATTAACATTACACAATACGAAATTTAAATATATGAAATAATTAAATACGATGCATGAAATATTTATAAATACTTAATATAAAATGTTGAAAATACGACAACAATATTAAATACACAAAATAAAAGAACCTAATCATTCCTTGTAGAATCATCGTCACTGGTATGCCACGATTTTCTCGGAATGATTACCTAACCATATATATTCCGCGAGGAAAAGAAAACAATAGGAAAATGTATTCAAGTAATTTTAAATTTTTTATAAAACTTGAAACAAAAAAATTCCCAGAGAGCTAATCAAGGATTTAATTTTCCAAAATATTTCAAAACGTGCATTAAATCATCCATTTAAACGCTTACCTTGTATAATGAAATAAAAAAAAACAAATTATCAAAAGGTTACAAGCAGACAAAATAAATTTCGCGCATGTGTAGGATCACGTGATGTCATCAAACGAAAGTTACGTTATACAAACGCATTACAAATCTTTAAGCCCGTTTGGTATAGCTTATCGATCTCACTTCCGTAGTCCTAACCCATTGTTTCCAGTAGAAAATTTTTGAAATCGTCTTATCAGCAAATAGAAACTGCGTTTTACATGTATGGCTTAGTATGAGGGAAGTAGGACTCAAATGAAAATCTTATTTCGACAATTCACTACACCTGACTTGCGGCAGCACAAGAAAGCCACATGTGCCTGCCTGTATCCTCATTTCACTTCGTGATATCAAGTGTCACTAAAGAGACGCAATCTCGCTTTGCTTGAAGGGCGGAAATTGGTCACGATAACTCAAACTGTACTGAGACAAGTGAGTAGACTGCAGTTAAATTTACAAATGTTCTTATCAGGAGGATCGATGGCTTGTAACATCTCGCCTTAAGCAAGTAAATTATAAAATTATAGTCTACAAAGTCCAACATTACACAAATGTCAATATTCCAACTGTCCGAACTTCTAGTTTGACAAAATTAAGTTTACCTTTTATATATATAAAAAACAACCTAAAGCTTCTTCCTTCGCAATTTTTAATTTGTGAACATTAGGTGTCAAGAAATCTTCGATTTTATAGAAAAATGCTTTGTCACTGGAAAACGCCACTTTAATTGCGGATTCCTCAGTTCTCGTGGCCAAAGCCCATACCGAAAACTTAAACTTACATTATAACTTTTACATTAGAACTGTTTTTTACATTTAAATTTACATTAGAACTGTCGTAGTTTATGATCAAAATTTTAAATCAATCATTTCATGCACTATGTGTAGCACACAAA
Source organism: Latrodectus hesperus (assembly GCA_037975125.1). NCBI lineage: Eukaryota > Metazoa > Arthropoda > Arachnida > Araneae > Theridiidae > Latrodectus > Latrodectus hesperus. Next base: position 62,356,721 of record CM075852.1, read on the forward strand.
CGTAATTGAGATCCTTCTCATTTAGGAAAACGGCTAGATTGTAATTTCCGTAAAGATAAGAGTGATGTCTTGTTTGCAACAAGGAAATTAATATCCCACCATTTAATATCTACTCTGAGCAAAACAGGCTATAACTGTGAAAGTCCATACTACACGCCTGTCTGTAGTATATATTTTCCACACAGCAAACTCTTTGTTAGAACTAAATGAATTGGCTGAGCATCCAACTCCTGTTGCTCGGTAATCTTGTGTGCCACAGCCCTTTGTGTGGTAGCGACTATTTGCAAGTATATGCATATCAGTAAGTATAAAAGCCTCTTAATAGTTTCCATTGATACTTTTTAAGTGAATTCCTACTTAAGTCAACAAAAAAAAAGTATTCTTATCCCATATAAAAAAATTTTTTAATGAATTAATGTTTGGAAAAACCTTCAGTCAAATGTTATCCCTGTACAAGTTTAAAGTGCATTTGAACTTGAGGGGATGAATAATAAGCACTAAACAATTACATACTGATTAGATCCTCGTTGACGAAATTGTCTGTTTATTTTCTGGATACAAATTAAGAATTTACATAGTTAATAGTAATTCTTGTATATGTATGCATGAATATTTGAATTAATATTAATCGTTTGCACACAAAAATGGAGAGAAAACCAAATTAGAATTGCAGAAGGGTACAAACTTGTGTTAAAAATATCTCTATACATTCAAATTTCGTGAATTTTAAAATTTCCGCTAGTATGTATGGAAGATTTAAGCAACCACCGCGTTTTCAGCACTTGGCTGTTTTCTCAAAGTGCTGCTTATCCTATCTGCTTAATCAATAGACTAAACCAGGTGAATAAGACCGTGAACAAAATCCGAAACAAGACTTCGAAGTTCCTCTTTTTAGAGTCATAAGCAGCAAATTGGGTGTAAAATGGATGATTTTGCGTATCTTTCATATAGAGGAAGATTTCTCTGGTAAATTTTAATGCATTTAAGTGTCCACTTAGGAGTCTTCATAATGCAATCTGCTGCACACACAACTGCCCTTAAAAATGACAGAACCTCCAGAGTGACACTAATCGTGAGGTGGATGAGAAAGATGATCAAGAGTGAAGTCTGTGTGCAAGTGCTTTATCTCCAAAGAAGTCGGGGGATTGGATATTAATGTCATTGAAGTTCCTCTTTTGTTAAGAAATCAGCCACTTTATTTCCACTAAGACAAATGTGAAAAGGTGCATTGTAGATGCACGTTATGGCAAGAGAAGATTCTTTGCAGATGGCTAGAACAGATCGAAGCTATTACAAATACGAGATTAGTTTTAGAGGTTCTGGATAGAATTAAGATTGTCAGTCATTGTCTAGATATCTTTCCAGTATGTACAGATATCAGCAGCTCTAAGACTCTCAATTGCTATTAGCTTCAAACGGAAAACAGAACAACAATCTGCTTTTTTAATCTTGATGAAGTTATTAGATCTCTTAATAGATACCACTGCCCCAATTCCGATGTTCAACTTTGCTGACGTTTGTGTAAATATGAAGGGCATTAGAGGGAATGAATTTGTTTCAGGAGTAACCTGCCAAAAATAATCCAGTAAGTTTATTTCCCTGTTTGAAGGAGAGTAAGTCTTAGTGAAAATTGATGCCACGCCAAGAAGTCCTTTCGAAGGATTAATAGCAAATTCTAGAGTAGCTTTCAACAGTTGTATTAAGCTTATAAGACATGCAAAAGAAAAAGGTTCGTTTCTTTTTAATTTTTGATTAAAGGTACAATCATGAAGTAAGATTTTGAGTACCATAACTGTAGAGTTTATTGAAATACTTTGACAACTTTGGTTTGAGTCTCAAACAGTTCTTGCGTATCACATTCGAAAAGAGCTCTCAGCTAGTCGGCTATTTTGTAAGCAGCAATCAGATGAGATATATTTTATTGAGCCTTCCACCTCCGGAATAATGCAAACCCATGATTATTTATGGATATCAACTTAATTTAATAAAATGCATTTTTAAGTTATTTGAAATTGATATAGATTAGTTTAATTTGTTCTATCTACTCGACCATAGATTACAACTAACCATAATTTAAAATATTTTATTGGAAATTGTCATGTATTTGTAAGTTTGATTTGCTGAATATATTAAGTTAACGAAAAATATAAAGTGAGTGTGAATTGATATACCCTAACTTGTACACAATATTTGTTAAAACGAAGTAAAACCATCAGAAAATTGCAGCATCTATCAACAATTTCAATAACTGACAACCAATTAAAAATTGTTCAAATACTACATTGAGCAAACGTTGAGCTGAACAATTGTATTCAAAATTTAATTTAAAAGAAACTAAACGTTACACATATCCTCAAATCTAATAAATTTCCTTTGAGCTCTCGGAAAATCGAGAATAAACGGCGATTCTTTCTCATTGTTTGTGGAACTTCCTGAACTCGATGAAGCGAACGGGAAAGAGAATCGCTTTTATCTTTTGTCGCTCCATAGTATATCTTGCCGGGGCTCTTTTGAAAACGGTACTTGATATCAATTGTGCCGACAGTAGAAGTCCCTGCCTCCAACTATTGATGTATTTATATCTCATTGTAATAAAAGTTTCAGCAAAAAAATTACGAAGAAAGATTATCGTGCCTTTTCTCTCTCAGCAAGTGGAGAAATGTAGTTCGATTCTTCCACATTCACATTGAAGTCGGGAAGCGAACGAGAATGAATCACTACCTTCATCTTTTTGCTTCTTGGAATACTGTTCACTGATTCTTTTAAATAAAAATGAGTATTCTTTTTATTTTCATTTCTTGATTTAGTGGTTTGTTTTACCTAATGAATTTTTCCTAAGAAAATGAAATTACTGCACAGATGAAATGTTGGATTGATTAGAACAAGTGGCAATCAATTAAACATTATCAAATACTGCTTTCTATAAACGTTGATCACTTTCTTCCACTTCTAGCTTCATAGAATATTGTTCTGCGTAAATTCTATAAAAAAAACAAACGAGTTTTTCCTTTTTACTACTACTTGATGTAGTAATTATCTCGTACAGTAAAAACAATTTTAAAACTTTTAATTGATATGAAAACATTGAACAAATTTGAAATTTAGAAGGAATATACCCTGCACATCTACATTCTATTCATCACAACTTCTTTTAAAGTTATTCTAGAAAATTTGGAAGTACAGTTTTGTCTTTTAGTCAACCATTCCAGTGAACTATATATTTAAATTTTTTGAGTCCACCTTTTGCAAAAGCAGAAAGCACGATTGAATAGAAAAGAAACTACAGAAGGGTATTTAACTCTTTACATATAATTTCTGTTGCAAATATCTCTAATGTAGCAAGGCAAGTAATATAAGAATGTAAATACATCTCCTAAATTCTGTTACGTTGCAAACTTTAGGTTGTCAGAATCAAAATGGCAGAAAATTTGCTTTAAAATACGAGTACGGTAGTAATTGTGCAATTTGTACTATCATAATGTAACAAACATGAAGGGGTCATCAATAATTGTACGGTAAGAAAAACTTAAAAATTGTGTTGCTTTATCGCCTTCTCTTAACGCTCTCGGCAATTAAGGAAAGAAAAGAGGATTCTATCCTATTATTAAAACTTAGACTTGATGAAGCGTCCGGGGAAGTAAAAAAACCATAAGAAAATGAAATGGTAAATATGAAACATTCCAAAACTTTATTTGAATAACTAACAAGTAATTAAAAATTTTCCAATATGAAATTCAAAATACATCCAATACACCAATGTTATAAAATTAAGATATGAAACAAGAAAAGTGAAAAATATGAAACTTGCATTATACAAATAAAAGCACACATGTTAACAAATATGCTTATTAAATATAATCGCGTAAAATTTTAGGTGCTTCGTAAATATATTCACAGGAACATGGGTAATAAATACAATCACACAAAAATATAAAAATTTATTCAAAGTATTAGTTATTAAAACTAAAAACAGTTCCACATTCTCTCTGGAAATGTACTAGATGAATTGCTGAGAGAGATAAAAGATTATTGCCTTCTTCTCTTAACTCTCTCAGCAATTAGGGAAAGAAAAACTTCTTTCCCATTGTTTGAATTTCGGCTCGATGAAGCGGCAGGGGAAGAATCACTTTCTTCCCTTTTCCGCTTCATCGTGTAGTTGTTATCCGAAATTTTCTTGAAAATAAAAACTAAATTTTTCTTTTTTTCTTTTTTGTCAACAGTTTCCTAGATTAAAAAAATCAAATATTAAGTTTAAAATGTTTAACTAAGAAAAACGCAAGCAAAATTTGAAATTTAAAATGAATATACGTTACATGTCTATAAAAGAAGTTTTGATGTATAGAATGTAAAGTTATAAGACTGAAGACTTACATCCATGGTTACCGGGAGGAAACTCTCCTCCATCCAGTCCCAAGAACCTAGTAGCATATTTAAATTCATTGAATCTACCTATTGGAAAAGAAAAATACACAAGTGAGAAGAAAAATTCAATTCTGTATACATTACCTTTTTCGATTCATCGGGAAATGTCCTTCAGCGATTCTTGAAAAATAATAACAAATCTTAATTTCCATTTTCAAAAGAATAGGAGTAAGCTCTTTGCTCAAGTCTTTTGAAGATGTAAACGAGATTTTCTTTTTATGCTCTTCAGATGAATGGACGAACTTTTTCTTGCATTAAAAAGTAAGCAAATGCTGGTATAAGATTTTTAATTCATTTTTAAAACAGCACAGAAAACAAATTGAATTGTGGCGAGATAGGAGTTTTTATAGTAAATGTCACTGCTCTATCAATGTAAACATGAAAGGCAAAGTTTCAAGTATCCAAGTCTTTTGTGTATTTGTTTTGATCTTGTGTATACTTTTAAATTTTTCCAACGGTTAAGTATCACTTTGAATCATAGCTATCGTTATAATAAGCACTAGTTTGCAGGAAACACGAAGCGTAATAGCTTCACCTATTTTTATCTACAGTAAACAAAACTGCTAAATTAGATAACATGTAAAAAATCTTATTTATCCAATTTACTGTTAAATATGCTTATCATTGATGAAAATGTAGATGTATATTGAAAAATCTTACGCTATTCATAATTAGTATTTCATAATTTACCCTAGATCGTAAACAATGAGATTACAACTATTAAACGGGACCCAAGTCAAATTAATATTGCAAAAAATTTTTAATTCTTCAAGTTATAAGAATTGAAACATTTTCGATGCCTTAGAAATTAATTTTTATGATATTAATTTCGAGGGTTTAAGTAATGGAGATTCTCTTGCTAGCACAGACACAATGCTTCGAATTTCAAGTCACGTAAGTCTGGATAGAAATAAGACAGCAGATGTAACTGCTAAATCTGTTTCTCTTCAATCAAGAATTCATATTTATTGATGTAAAATTTGATAAACTGTTATGTTTTTTCAAGAATTTTCCTGTCGGTGAAAAATAATTTCTATATTCAATTTCCTATTTTACAGCTATGAAATGCGGAGTTCAGATAAACTCTCATTCGTATGGGGGCTACTTGCTTTCCAGTTATCAATATTTTTAAAGTATAAGTTTAGATAGCTCATATATAATACTATCATGCTCTTTTACACAAGAGCAGGTTTTGTCCTTGTAACGGGTAATATTTTAATCTTAAAATTTATTTGGACGACCTCTTTACTGAAAACATCCACTGTTTTAAGGTATAATTAGTTTTGTACACATTAAATATCAGTTTTTTTCAAAATTATCTTGAGCAGACACGTCAAGGCTATAAATCTACGAATAGCAAACAATTCATATTCATAAATATCGCAACTTTTGAAAGAAAGAATAAATTTGGTACGAACATGAACGTTGGATGTCTTAATAATCTAAAAGAAATGAAGGAAATCAAATTCCAAGCTTATTTTAAGGCTTGGAGACCAATGAAGAAAACATGCGAAACTATTAAAAGTAAACAAAACGTATAATTTACGAAGAAAAATAATCCTCAATTTATAGAATTAACGATTTGGTCAATTAAATGAACATAGCTCGTATCGCACTTAAAACTTTCACCACAGTATTTAGGACACTCGGAAAATTGTAAAGAGACAGATTTGTGATCAGAAAGTCTTGAAGGGCGTAACTTTTACGGCTTGTGCTGAACATCTGAAACCAAGGTATAGAAGGGCAGAAGAGAGGACTATGAAAATTGGAGTTGTGTTCAAGACTGATTGCCGAAGAATAAAATCTGAAGATGAGTAAAATGAAGTATACTCATTTTTCTCTTTCTTTTAGACTAACTCTTTCATTTTAGATCTTAGACTAAAAGAGTTGTGCATAAAATTTTACTTTTCAGAATTGCTTTTCTTTGTTTTGCTCTTTTCTTTGAATATTTGCAGCATAATGCATGGAGGACCAGGCGATGCCAGAAATGCAGAATTCTAACCTACTCAATGGCTGACCCATTATTCTGAGTTGAGTCTCCAGTTTGGAAGGCATTCAAGAACCTGATCTCTTCAGATGAGTGTTATCTGAGAGACGAGAGATTATATTCTCTTGATAGCAGCAATATTGTTCCTTCATTCATACCTTTAAATACCTTTTTCATGTTAATATGTTTAAAACACATAATTGTAAATATCTGTTCATTGTAAATTTTAAGTATTAAATACTAGTTTTGATCAGAATTGTTGTTTAACTAATCCTTGGCTACTCGCATTCCTCACAAAATTATGCAACCTCTAACTTGTATAGTATAATAGATTTTGTACTCGTTCATAACTAAATTCCTATAATCGATGAATTATTCAGATGAAAAGATCAAAAAATTATATACATTTAAATTAAGACTACGAATAAAACCGGTTATAATGCACAATTGACATCAAAGTAGAATTTTGAAAGGTAATTCAATGCAATTGATAAAGAAAATCATTATAATTTTGTCCAAAAATTGGCTAACAAATTAAGATTTGCAGAAATTTCCCTTTTTAAATTTTAATGTTTTTTCAAAATTAAATATTTTTTCACGAGATTTCTACAAAACATAAAGATGAAACTTAATGTTTTTCTTTCAATTTCTATTAGAATATCAGTTTCATGTTTCTTATCTCGCAGATAAATTTAAAAAATCTAAAATGACACTTTTTAGAAATAAAGAACAAAATTTTAATTTAAAATCTTTATTAGTGCCCTCATGGATTGAATTATATAATGTAAAATACTTTGCTTTATGAATTAAAAAATAACATTACTTTAATTGCTTTCTTGTTTTACTCATTATCTAAAGACTAAAATGGTTTCCATTAAAAAAAAAAAAACTTTCTGCTTATGTAACATCAAAATTTTTCAAATGCGATTAAATGTATCTTATGGAAAATATTTCACGTAATGTTTCTAAGCATTTTATTTTTCTCCCAGTAATGTTTTAAGAGCATTTTATGTTTTAAAGGCATAATACTAGCTTGCTTTAAAAGAAGCATTTGTGACTTGTTTGCATATAAATTGTTTCAGTTGATGTATCTTATATAAAGAACAAATGAGAATTACGTTTATAATTAAAATATTTAAATTATCTGTGTACTCTGTTTTAAAAACTTGCTGGAAAATGCTTTAGAGTATATAAATTCAAGGCACAGAAATTTAACAATTCTTACAAGGTAAGGTGAAATCGGCAAGCTTTTCTCAGATATTAGAATTTGACAAATGTCTTTCATATCTTATAATCTGTAAGATTCTTATAGTTAACGAATTTAATACTTGATTAAGCAATCTAGTCCCATTAACTTGACCATCTGTCAAAAACTAAAATACCACTTTTTGTAGAGCGGACTACTGCAAGACGTAAAGGAAGAGTCAAAGGTTTCTCAATGTATTCATCGGGATATTTAGTCTTGCCAACTCCAGTACAGTGGCAAGCTGCGCTAGACCTAGAGAGTTAGGATCAATACTGCCGTAAACAACCTGATATTGCCCACGGATTCTTGACTAAGCATAGCTCGAGTGAGTTTGCTGGCCAGTGCATAACGGTATATTCATCCTGATGCTCTTCGAACCACGCACGTTCACTGCCAGTACAATACAGCTGTCAGTCCTACTTTGTCCACCTTTTATATATCCAGTCATCATCTTAAGGAAAAACGATGCGCATATAGGGTGGATATAGTCCTTTAGTGATCCATCATGCCTTCAATATGTGATCTCAGAATATTTTTCAGACTATAATTCTTCAGTCTGTACAGTTCCGGGAATGGTTTCAGGATGTTAGGCGATTATTACGGGCTATGTTCATTTGTCAGGAGCATAAAACGTAATTCATGGAAAACGCTACCCATTGCCACTCGGTAGACGTCCAGTTCCAGTATTCCAGCACCACTTAAGGCAATCCAATTGCGTTGCAAATTCCAGCCATCGCCAATGATTAACAGTCAGTATAGGTGCAGGAACCAGGATTCTACTTCAGTGGACCAGTCACAGTAATGTCTGCTGAACATTGTGACAGTAATGTTTGAGATATATTGCTGGTAGCCCCTTGGTTTATTTGGGCAATCAGTTGCTTAATAACAGAACGTCTATTAGCAAGAACGAATCTCTTACAACCGTTGTTCTCCAGTATCATCCCACCCGTAGTTCACCATATTACTTACGTCGCTGATTTCGGACAGTCCCATTTTGCCATGCATGTTACATTTCTAGCAAGAATGCTTGCCAATAGTTCCCAAACTTGGCTGTTTCATAAGTGTTTCCACCCTTTGTATGCCAATGATCATGACCTTTGGACATGTAATAAATTGCTCTATCTCTGCATTAACACAAAAATCATAATTTTTCGTAACCTTCACACACCTTAATATGCTGAACTGCACTGTGCTGTAACCTATGTTCTGTGACCGGTCATTTATCGTCGACTTTGAGAGTGCGTAGTGGTCGCATTAATGTGACTGAACTGTGCATGTTTTTATGCCTTAAAATTGACTCATTTTTTCCTATAATTCACTTCCTTAAACTTGCATTTTTATTCGTTATAAAATGGCAACATTTTTATATAAAACTTCTAATATGTGATGTAATCTGCACAAATGTTTGATGGGAGGAATACATAAATCTCTTGCATTTCCTATTTTGTGACTAGGGATATTTCATCTATGAAAGCTTGTCCTAAAAAGCAACAGGTGGTGAATGTTTAGGAACTTGTATTTCAACAGCATTCAACGATTAAGTTAAACGTTCTACCACGTTAATGAATAAGTATGACAGTAATGTATTTTTATATTATAATCAAATAGCTTATCAAAATTATCAATAAACATATGAAATGTCTTAAGATTATATAAACTTAAGTCTTTAGATCTCATTTGTAGGTATTTTATAAGTAGAGTAGAATTTAAATTATCCGTATTTCACATTATTCAGTCTATGAGAAACGCTTTCAGAATTTCACAAAAGTAAATCATTAAAGAGAAGGGAAATTTGTGCGAGAGAAGGAAAATGCTTAAGAAAATGAAAGGTGAGAGAAATGAGTCTCTTAAGGAATTCAAAAATATTCTTTTGAAAATCCATGCTTGTTAACGATGAAGATATAGGAGATAAGATTATATGAATCAGACCCTACGTTTCAAATTCCAAATAATGTTAAACTTATTAAAAGTGACGAGGTAGAAGATGACTTTGACGTCCAAGTTGAAGCAGATATAGACACATCAGCTGGTGAAGCATTTACCAGCTCCGAAGCTGCTTTGAAATGGATAGAGCGTCATCCCGAGAGTGACCACGTTCAAAGTCTCGCTGTCAAGCGGGTGCACCACTTGGCTGCCTGAAATCGTAGAGTACGTATGTTGATACAAATATGTTTGCGTAAAATCTTTCAACAGGTTGTTGAATGTTTTCAGGCAAAATATTATTTCCAAAATTATTTTCCAATAAAACTTATAAGATTTGTAACTTAACTTATTCTGGAAATTTAAGTATATTTAGAAATAATGGCAAAATTTAATATTTTTCTTGGCATCGATGATATTCCTGACTTCCTGTCAATTAATGGAGAAAATAGTTACTTTTATAAATGTTTGTTTTCTATATTTTAAGGAAAACTAAGCATCTGTGAATGTAAAACTTATTAATGTAAGACTTGAAGAAATTATAAAAATAATACTGTAATGTGGTTTATTTTTATCACATAAACACAAATATGTGCCATGAGCAAAGAGACTAATATTAAGAAACATTCTTTGAAGCTTCTGTTTTAAAAATTACTGTAATAGTTGCAAAATTATATGTTGACTATATTCGAGAAGTAATCATTGTTTTAACAAAAAGATTAGAGTTGAAAGGGCACGAAGCTCTCTTTTTCAAAAAGCCTCCCTTCTCATTGTACGAAGTATAAACTCAGCCAGTATAAGTTTCTGCAAAGAAATCAACATGTTGATTGTTCAAGTCATTAAATAACTATAATAATATTACATTAAATACCATTCGATGGTTTCTTTTATCTTGGCAAAAAATAGATTAAATATACGTTAGTTATAAATGTCACGTATTAAAAATACCTGAGGTATTTTATCTATTTATATCAACATTTGTAATTTTCTGCAAAAGCAAACCATACCAAAGTGTTTTCTCTCAAAAAAAATTTTGGCTGATTTGTGAACTTAAAGTGTCGATATACTAGATGTCAATACTGATTTTCACTGAAATATATATAAAACACTTAGCATAACTTTATTCTCATATAAATGTAAATTATTCTAAGCATTGGAGAGAAAAATTAATGAATTATTAAGTTGTTTTGTTTTTGTTAGAATAATTTCACTAGATTTTTGTTAAATTCAAGAGAATAAAAATATGATTTATGGAAAAGTGATAGATGTTTTAATATAAGTTTTCAATGTCTTGTTAGCGAAATCTTTCACCCATGAAAGTTGCAACACATTTTTTAAATAACTTAATAAATGGAAATGACTAAGAATACATTTATCAATTTTTTAGATAATAGTAGATTTACTTACAACATTTTCACACAAATTCTGAAACAGATTTTTCTGACAGCAAAAAACTTTACGAACGCACTGAAAATGGTGCATTATACACTACTGGCCATTAAAATTGCTACACCAAGAAGGAATGCAAATAACAGAACGATATTTATTAGACACGTACATAGTGGAAAGAACAAGTGATTAGATTTACAGGAAATTAGGATGTATAGATCTTGAGAAATCAGTACCCAGAGCAGCAACCTCTGGCTGCAATAACAGCGTTTATCCGCCTTGGCATGGAATCAAACAGATTGTATGGCATGTACGGGGATCTCAATCCATGCAGCTTCAACACTATGCCACAGTTCATCGACAGTAGTGGATGGTGAGTGAAGCCATGCCAATCGCTCGGCAACCATTGACCACAAGTTCTCAATTGGTGACAGATCAGGAGAACGTGCTGGCCAGGGTAACAGTCGATCCTGTTCTGTATCAAGGAAGTTCGGAACAGTACGGGCAACATGCGGTCGAGCATTATCCTATTGCCAGGTCGTGCAGAGCCACGTGCCTTAACACATCGGAAATGTAACGATTGCTGTTCAAAGTGCCGGTAATGCGAACAAGAGGTGATCGAAACGTGTATCTAATGGCACCCCATACAATCACTCCAGCAGATGGGCTAGTATGGCGATGTCCAATGCAAGCTGGCAATGCGCGTTCTCCACGATGCCTCCAAACACGGATGCGGCCATCATGGTCCTGTATACAGAACCGAGATTCATCTGTAAAGATGACGTGATGCCATTCCCGCGTTCAGGTTTGTCGCTGATCAGACCATTGAAGGCGCTCCTGTCTGTGACGCAGCGTCAATGGTAGCCGAAGCCATGGTCGCCGTGCAGACAATCCATGCTGCTGCAAACGTCGTCGAACTGTTCGAGCAGGAACTTGTTGCTTTACAAATGACTCCGTTTCTCGACTCAGGGTTCGTGACGTGGCTGTGCGATCCCTTGTGATCATGCGGATAAGATGTCTGTCTTATCTGTTGTTAGTGATGGGGGGTCGCTGAGATCCCGCATGACGTTCCGTATGATTGTCCTGAACCCATCAATTCCATATTCTGCTAACAGTCATGGGATCTCGACCGACGCGAGCAGCAATATTGCGGTATGATAAACCGCAATCCCGGTTGGCTATAATCCTTCCTCGATCAAAGTCAGACACGTGATGATAGGCATTTCTTCTTACACGAGGCATTACAACAACTTTCTTTGCCGAAAACAACGTTGAAACGGAAACTAAGTATGAGAAAACTGCTGTCAAATCTCTGGTTTTACACACATTGTAGATGTCGCTACTGTCGCCTGCTTTGTATGAATGCACTGAAAATCTAATCATTTGCATATCACAGCAAGTTCTACCTGTCATGCAAATTTCACGTGTGTGGTGTGCCGCTTTCCTGGTGTAGCAATTTTAATGGCTAGTAGTGTATATTTTTGATATGCCAAATCCAAGCCCACTCAAAATCTAACTCGAAATGCATTGTTTTATGTAATAAAGTGTAAAACCAAAGTATAAAAGGCATAAATATATTAAAAATGAAAATAAAGGTATACGTTCTTATGTTTATCAATTAATTTTTTTTCTGTATTTTTGTCCTTTTAAAAAAATATAAACGATTATCTTTTCTTTTGAAATGCTAAATGAATGTGGTTTATCTCTCAAATGCGTTTGAATGACGAGTGTAATGCAACTCACCTCGGTGGTTTAGTTCAACGGATAAGGATAAATGAGTAGCAGTTTCCTCACTTATTTTTGCCAAGGGTTAGCCACCTTGTGCCTGCTCTTAGAAAAAAAAATTAATAAAAAGAAAAATTTTCTTTGAGAATATGCTTAACCAATGCTTATTTAAAAAAATGGCATGTAAAAAAATTCCAAAAATGGCAAACTCAATATTTTCAAATTTTTGGTACAATAGAACTCCAATTATCTGAATTAATTGGGACTAAAACTTATTTAGATAATCAAAAAAAGTGGTTAACTAATTTTTTTGAAAAATACGCCTAATACTAATTATTGTATGTTGAAAATGGCAAAAAATATATATAATTCTAAATTTTAATCAATTTAATGAATGAAAAGGCAACACTGTTAACGTTAAGGTACTTTCAAGTACTATGTATGTACAGTGCTTTAAATGAAAGTCTGAAAGTCATTGCTTTCTAAACATTGTGATCAGAGGGAACAGTTTCACTGCCTTCATCCGTTTTCGGACAGCCAAGTCGCACAATCGTTTCATGATGAGAATTAAGATTTAATCACACTCGGAATGACACACCACCTTCTTCAAAGCAGTATTAAAATATTACCTTAAAGTATTACCAGAAAAAATTACCATTTCTTCTCTAGCGGATGGTTCCGTGTCTACTTCAATTTGGACGTTAAGGTCATCTCCTTCCTTAAGATAAGTTGACCATCATTTGCAATTTGAAATCCAGCTCATCTCTCTCATAATCCATTCTCCAATAAATTCAACACTAATTTCGTAACACCCAGGTATTTTCAAAAGAATATTTCTGAACTCAAGGGACACGCCATTCTAATCTCCCTTCTATTACTATTATTTTTCTTCACCTTTTCACTTTTCCCATTCTCCATCTTTTCGTCAGTGTACTTTATTTCTCTTAAATTCTGAAAGCGATTCGCGTAGACGGAGTTCGGATGGTTGGAATTCCACTGTAATTTTATCAGTTATTCTGATATACCTGGTATAAAAATTCATGTTTAAAGAATTTTAGAGATTCGTCACATAATGAGAAGAATAACAAAATTTTATTAGACTTTTTATTTCGAAAAATAAAACTATATTTCTTGATTTGTCATCCATTCATTGCTTTCCTTTTGTATAAGTTGTGAGAGCTACTCGAGAAGCAGATTCACAGATTTGGAATGGATGATTTAATGAGTCTTTGCTTGAGCTAGCTATTCTTCGAGAGAAACAAATTGCTATATATTTATACTGAATGCTTGAGCCATCGAAAGAAAGTAAGGCCACCGTTTTTTCAATTTAACTGGGATCAGGCATTGCCTGGATTGATATTTCTATGTCTTGCCACCATAACAGTGCCGGCTTCCGAATCTTTTAAAATTATTAACCTCCTCTTTCCTTAAAAATAATGTATATAATTTGAACACTCATAAAATTGCTTTGAAATAAACACAATAGATATTTACATTCAGGTTAAAATTGACGATGGATATCAAATCGTAATCTGATGACGTTATTTCTTTGTAATCATTGATTTTTGCAATTGTTTAAAAAGCATATAAAACATACACAAGCATCATAACAAACGAATGACACAGATTAATAGAACTTTATTTTATTAATAGCATTCTTTTCTAAAGTTCTGCTTAAAATAATTTAATACTAAAATAAGTAATCCTATAGTAATATAAGTATTCAATTGCTCATATTAGATAGAAATTTCCAACGTAATTCATTAAATGCCAACCAAAGTATTGATTTTACGTATAATGCATGTGATGTCCATGTCATAGATGCTTAGTATCACTTTCTGCTTTGCGTATCGCTGTGTATCATTTCAGCTTGATATCTCAGAGAGGAGGCGATACTTCCGATTCCTGTTCCAGTCTTGTGACTCATGCATCCATCTGAAAAGAATAAATTGTTTATTTCAGGTAAATCTGGGGGGGGGAAATCCTATGTGTTGTGCCTTTTAACTAATCAACCAGTCTTATTCCTGTTATATTATAGTGGATTAAAGTGCACTTAACAACTATTGCTGATTATAATTTGATAAAATAAGTTAAAGAAAATAATTTAAACAATAAATATTTTTGTTATAAAGTGCCAAGTCCGTAAATGCATGCATATATTAATGTGTGCAGCAATATGTATTCTTCTATGAATAAAAGTAAAAGCTATAATAAATACTTCAATTTGAAAAGTACTTATTTTGCTATAATGTTTTGATTATTAATACAAAGGAAACTTTTATCTGTCATATTTATTTTGAATAAAATTTGTCTCAGATACTAATCATTTGGATGTACATCTAGAATTTCTTAAAATAAAAAAATTTAATTTTTTTCATAAAATTTATCAAAATTTAAAATTTATTTCCATAGTAAATTTTTCATTTCATCTATTATTTAATCTTTTATATTAATATTTATGCAATAAGTTTACTTTTCAATGAGTCAAATATATTTGCATAGAGTACTTAGTAATATTTAATTTTTTCACTTACCTTCCATTTCTTTTTCTTCTCTTTTGACTCTTGTTTTTGTTTCATGGCCATTTTCATCTGCATAAATTTTTCATTTAATTTTCACAAATATGCTTGAAAATGGTATGATTTTCTTAAGATCTATAAAATATTTTTTGGAGCCGAAGTTCAATTTTTATTTTATTTTAAATATACAGACTATTCAATAAACTACGATGCATAGATAAAAAAAAAACCTTTAGATTTTTAAAATGTTTTCATGTACAATGTAAAATTATAAAGGGGGAAAAAAGGATACTATACTTCTACATCCTAATTAAGTTATAAATGCATTTATTAAAATTACGTTTTAAAACTAAACTATTCAAGGAAATCACAATTTTAATTGTCGAAAATTCTATTTAACAAAGATTCATCGTCAGAATTTATTTATAAATTTAGTTAACAGAAAAGGTATATAATAGTTGTATTAACAAGATTTTAAAAGAATTGTTAAGAATAGTTGCATTTCTATATTGCTGGTAAAGCAAAAAGTTACCCTGTGAAAAAATGTTATTAATGTAAAAATAAACTAACATTAAGGAAAAATACTTTGTTTTAATGATAATTTAACTGTATTGCTTTAAAAGAGTCTATTCATTTTAGAATTAATATATGTATTAGAAAAACACACACATTAACTAATCAATACTTTTATGAATAATGATAATTAGCCTACTGAAAATTAACATCGAAGATTAATAATTGTTTAATATTAATATTTTCCTGACAAATATTCAACCTCGAAAGTTATTACAGGAATCGAAATTATAAGAAGAAAGCAAAATCAACACGTTTCTAAGCAATTTCGACGACCTTTGTAAACAATTAAAAAATAAATTTAAGTACACATTAGAATTATTGTAATACATGCAATTAATTTATTTGTAAATAGGAAAAATGTTCATGCGAAATTTTATTCTGTAGTAATGCATATTCAACTTCCAAAAATAATAGCAGGCGCATTAGTAACGTTATATCTAATAAATCATTTTAAACTTTTAAATCTAAATCAGAAGTTTCAAACATTTTTTATGGTTCAATTAATTAAAAAAATGATTTTCTTCATTAACTCCTTCAAATTTTTCTGTATAATAAGCATCATACAGTATTATTATATTATAATACTAATAATTGCATATAAATCATTAATATATACAATTTCACAAAAAATATTTTTAAAAATGTTACAAAAATTACTTATTGATTTATTATTTTTATTCTGATATCATTTTTTCACTATAATGACGAATTTTTATTATTACATATTGTACTGGTATAAAAGATGAATTTCCTGTTCAATTTATCAATTTCCAATAATCATTGGAATATTATAGATGCTTTTAAACTCCTCAAGTAGACTCCAGTGTGATGCCCTACTTTAAACTATCTAAGAAACAGTATAATTGTTCAAACTTATTTCACATTTATTCCCTAAAAAAAATAAAATGGTTTCTTTACCAATGCAATGCCAAGGATAGCCGGAATGCTTCAAACACCCCTCTGGGTATTGCCACGACAAGATGTGATCCACCCAATCTGGATTGTAAAACTCATAGAAGCCCCACGGGGCACAAAACCCAACTGCAAATGATCGTTTATTCATTACTTATTTCTGAAAATCATAAATATCAAAGAACAACAATGTTTAAAGTCTAAATAATAAGAAAGTATGTCCAGATGATTGATATAATCATAAATATAATTGAAAAACTCTTACTAATTTTATACATATTAGTTTTTTTTTAAATTATGACATTACTATTTCATAGAAAGCATTTAGTTGAATGCAGAAAAATAATCAACCACAAATACTTATTAACAGTCAGAATAATGTTAATTTAATGTAAATAATCACGATTTTCTTTGCTTTTCTGTACTAATCTTGTTAAAATTCACTAATAGTCCAGAAAATAAATTACGGGTGTTATTGTAGGAAGATACTGTTTACCTTACATTGTACCTTACATTTTATAATTTAAAAAATATTTCAATCCATCGTTATATATATATATATATATATATATATATATATATATATATATATATATATATATATATATATATATATATATATATATATATATATATATATATATATATATATATATATGTATGTATATATATATGTATGTATATATATATATGTATATATATATATATGTATATATATATATGTATGTATATATATATATGTATGTATATATATATATGTATGTATATATATATATGTATGTATATATATATATGTATGTATATATATATATGTATGTATATATATATATGTATGTATATATATATATGTATGTATATATATATATATATGTATGTATATATATATATGTATGTATATATATATATGTATGTATATATATATATATGTATGTATATATATATGTATATATATATATATATGTATATATATATATATATATATATATATATATATATATATATATGTATATATATATATATATGTATATGTATATATATATATATATATATATATATATATATATATATGTATATATATATATATATATATATATATATATATATATATATATATATATATATATATATATATATATATATATATATATATATATATATATATATATATATATATATATATATATATATATATATATATATATATATATATATATATATATATATATATATATATATATATATATATATATATATATATATATATATATATATATATATATATATATATATATATATATATATATATATATATATATATATATATATATATATATATATATATATATATATATATATATATATATATATATATGTATATATATATATATATATATATATGTATATATATATATATATATATATATATATATATATATATATATATATATATATATATATATATATATATATATATATATATATATATATATATATATATATATATATATATATATATATATATATATATATATATATATATATATATGTATATATATATATATATATATGTATATATATATATATATATATAATAAACTTGAAGATTTTTTCAATATAAATTATCCCTTGCTCTCTGAGAAGCGCTTATTTAAGAGGAATGTTAATCCAGGAATAAAATAAATATTAAATTCCCTCCGAGCTAAAACGAAAGATTTTTTTAATATTATTCGATTTTTGGTATATAAATGAAGTAAAAGCGAATTAGAAATATCAATTTTATCAGCCAACTACCACAACCATTGTTAATTCTTAATCGTTTGCGTAGAAGCAGAAACCAAATTACAAAAAAATATAAATAAATATGTTACGAACATTTTTTTAAAAATAGATTAACTCTTAGGTTTTAATTTATTTTACTTTAATTATAAAACTATTGATATTTTCATTTTATGTATTGCTAATCTATTATATGAATTTAAAACACCATGAAACATATTCATTTAAAATTAGATATGTAAATGTTTAAACAATTAATGTAAGCAAAAATGCTTTTTTTATATCATTTCTCAATTTTCCTTAAAAAACCTTTCTTTACACTAAAATAACTCTAAAATAATTTTCCATATCCTTATAATAATTTCTACAATTATCAAGTAATGCCTTTGTGAGGATTATATAATTTATTTGAAAGATATTTCTTCTGTATTTAATAAAACAAAAATTTTAATTTAAGGTACTCGTTTTAATATTTTTATGTGTAGTCATAATAATTAACTGTGAAATTGCTTATATTCCTGTGTATTTAACAAAGCATTATAGTAAACCTTCCTCATAGTTATTTTCAAACGACATTTGTTTATTAAACTAATTATTGAAAGAAGAATTAAGATATTAAATTGGACATTAATAATAATGTAAATAAACTTATCAATTCATAACAAAAATTAGTCGGGAAAGAGTGCTACAATCATATAACTCATTCACTTTTCAATAACAAAAGTCGGTGATAATAGTTCATCATAGTAATTCTAATATAATAAACAAAACTGATTTTCATATAAAAATGTCAGAAATAAGAAATTTTATGGGTCCTGACTTAACTAGTTTTTAAGAAATAGCTATTTATTTATCATATACATATGATATGCTAAGTAAATGAAAGAATGCAATATCTACATATATAAATACAGTATTTTTAAATTGGAGTAATTTGTACATGTAATTTTTTAATTTTATATTTCGGAATGTTACGCGCGAATTAAAACTTTAATTGTATTTTTTAAATGAATCATTAAATTATTATTTACAGATTCAAGACATTCTTTTCAAAAATTAGTATTCTTTGTTGACCTATTCAAATTTTAAACTAAAATATAATACTAGAAAAAATTTTCAATGACAAACAAGAAAGCTATGTTATTTTTTGTGAGTTTCAATGTCAAACTAATGTTTTCATTCAAGTACTTTATTCCTTTTATATAATATTTTTATAGTCATATGAAATATCCTTCGTTGAAATGATCCAAAACAGATAAATAAACCATCAATATGTGCAGACAATGATACTAGAACCATTTTAATCTTCATATAAAATACGCTCTGATGACTGTTTATCCAACTTCCTAAATCGAAAATAAACAGACATTCAAAAGATATCACACTTTATTCACCATAAATTTATTCCCTTAATGTCTTTTTCATTGCTTTTTTGTTTTCAATGACTATATAGGTAAAGTGAATAAAAATGGTGGAAAACTTTACACGATGCGTTTTTCTTTTGAATACTTTTAGAAACTCATATAATATTGGATTGTTCAGAAAGTAGTTTCGTTCTTTATGAAAATGGAAAACTTATAACGAATAAATATATTGAGTTGCATATTGTCAATTTTAGTCCAACATCTTTTACCATCTTTCCGGTGGTGGCTTGATCCTACATTCATAAAATGGTTGGTTTTTACTAGCAAAAAACTGATTGAGGTGTGTAAAACGAAATTACTTTCCGAACAACCCAATACTTCGCAACTGATTACTATTGCAAGATCAAATATATTATCTTTAAAAATATTATGTGTTCACTTTAAAAAGATTTATATCCAAATATGACAGTTATCTCTGTTATCAAATAATCTTTTTTACCCTCTCGCACACCCTTTCTCTTAGATTCCATATTTGCTAAATAATGAATCTCTGCTTTTTTTGCAAGAACCACTTCCAATTTATATTAATTGGCTTAAATAAAATCTCTCATCTTATGCAAAATTAGTTTTTTTGTACATCATTTATTATTGCTTTTGAAGTTGTAATATTAGAAAAAAAGCTATAAGTGCAAATACTCATACCCTGGTTTTTCTATTTTATACAATGACTTTTTTAACCTAACAATCATGATTACTCCATATATTTTTCCTGTTTTTATCTGGAGAATTTTTTGAATAATCATACTTTTCTTATTGTAAATTACTAAGATAGAAACATGATATAAATGAAAATTTACAATTCTTAATGAAGGAGCAAAATTCTTAGTGCAATTTACTGTCTGTCAATGCACAGAACCTGACCATCATTTTTGTGTTTTTTAAATGAAAACTGAAAGAAATTAGAAAAATCAGAAGAATGAAATTCAGAAAAAAACTAGAAATAAAATAAAAAACATCGATATAAGAACTTACGTTTTCCAACGAGAGAGATATTTAGAGATGTAAAACTATAAATGAAAAGCTATATTTTTATACGTTATCTGTTTTAGAAACAATAATTGGAAATTTATAAATTGGACAAATGTTTTACGAATATAAAAATATAACTATAAATTTTAAACACTCGAAGCTTTAAAATCCAGATAACCGCTTCTAATAATGAATCTGAAATTTTCCGTTCCAGTAAAATTTTGAAATAATTTACATAAAATAAAAATATAAAAATAAGGAAACTGAAAAAAGATAAGAATATTGAAAGATAAGATAGATTTTATTGAATCGAAGTAATAAGGAAAGGTTGCATCGTATAAATAAAATATGACTATTAAGAGATATATTTTATTTATTAGAAATTCTCAAAGACGATTGAATATCAGAGATTATTGTTTAAAAAAAGTATAAGTTGTGCACAGGGAAAAAAAGAAAAGGTTTCTTCCTTGTGATCTATCTTCATTTTCAGTCATACAAAATAAATTTTGTCATGCAACGGTCAGAATCGAATTATAATTGATAGTTAAATTTCTGAGTTTTATTATATTTTAGAAATTTCTTCTCAGAAAAATTTACAATTTTATTTATCACTGAAAATAATGTTCAAAATTTCGTGAAATATGTTTTACCTTTCAACATTAATGTATATTTATAAGAAAATTTCGAAATCGCATATTGAATTGCATTTCTTTTCCATACATGAATTATTGACTTAAGACTTGAGATATTAAACTGAAAAATATATTACTAAATGTTGTTATGAAAAGTTTATGTGTGATTCTGAAATATATTACCACTTTATAATATATTTCAAGTCATAAAGTAATGATTTATGATAATATTTCATCTTGAAACATTTATCTATATGTTTCAGGATAAAAGATTATCAACGGTATTTTAATTCCGGCCAATAGTGTAAGCATGTCTTTTCCTTCTTTTTTCAAAATTAAAAAAATAAAGCCTTTACAAAAAATCATTAAGATAATTTATTATTTTCTTTTATTACTTATATAAACTCAAAAGAGGAAAGCATCAATATCTTCATATTTAAATAATTTTCTGAATTAATGCGTAAAAAAAGCTTATTTTCGTTTAATAAAAAATACTTAACTTTATACATTATATCCGTTTCAGTCCAATACTCAAAAATTTATAATAATTTTTTGAAAAGTCAAGGATTCATCAAAATCAATTAGTAATATTGTTGGACTTATGGCTCATACAGTAGATGTTAAATCGCACAAAAGAGAGATTTCTAACATGAATATAACGATAGACAGCAAGTAATTTATAACTTTTTTTGCACAAATTTCTTTTCTTTTTTTTGTATATATACGGATTTTGCTCATTAAAATGAGCTAAATGCGCCATAAAGATTTCAAGTTTTTTCTATAGTGTTGGTCAAAGGAATTAATATTTATAAAAGAAATTCATTTAAAAAAATGCGCTATTTCATTTCTAAACTTTTAAATATATAAGAATAGCCTTAAGCTAACTATTTTTACTTTGTTCCATGAACATATCTTGATGATCAATGGGAAATCCAGCTTTAGCGATTCTTTTGGCATCTCTCAGTATATTCGTGCAAAAGTAAACACGGAGCTCTGTTGGCAGCTTTTCCACGCATCCCAACTGAAAAGAGACAAAAAATTCTTTCTTCAAAGTCAACCTTTTAAGCACAAGTTTACAATCATTGATGAGTATAGATAAATTTGCAGTCATGTATATTAATAAAATTCATAACTTTTGCTATAATAATTATAACTTATAAAAAATGCAAGGTGAAATCTTCTAGTTAGGAATAGGACCATTAATGAATTATGGGAGAGACTGATATTGCACGTCTGTTTTTTTATGGAACATCACAATCATTGAATAGATATTCGATTGCTTTCCAAATATTCTCCATTGCAAATCGTCCAAACAGTAGAAAAATCCAAAAACATTATACAGCATCTTTTATCTATATACATTATCACCATACGTATGGAAGATGTTTCTTTTATTTCGTTTGGTTTTTTTTAAATAAAGTTGGTTAAAAAATATTTAAATGTAATAGTTATCAATAATCAGAAACTAACCTCAAAGCGGCATCCATCTTGTTTAGATATAATATTATTTAAAATGCAATTTTATTTCTTTTATCTGCCATGTCATTTGTTCTGACTATATTGACGGGGTTAACCCTAAGTATCAAGAAATAAAAACAAATCAATAAAATTTCAAAGTTTTATGTAAAAGAGAAAAATTGCCGAATGTTATAAGTTGAATTCTAATCATGATAATAATCATACTATTATATCTTATGAATATAATAAGCATAAAAGAAAGTGATACTATATTTTTTCGCTTTTTTTATACACGGAGATATCAATTTGAATTTCAAAAAATGACCACTGGATGTTGATATATTGTCCTCACACTCCTTCCGATCTTTTTGATTTTCTAGTCAGTATCCGTACATCAGCAAAACGATTTGCTGCTATAGATACCTCAATGTGAAAATTAAAATTAAAATACTAAACTATGTTTATAATTTAATCTTGCGATTGTGCTGTAAATATAATAATGTTGCTTGACTGAGATTGACCACGACTGAGATTTCAACCGGATTGGATTTCAAAAGGCTTACATTTTCAACTCACCTGGATTTGAAGTTTCAGTTGTTGTTGTCGTGTGCCAGCTAGGCTGGTAATATTGGGTGCGCTGCTCCAGTTTTCCAACTGAACCATATTATAGGTGTAGAGTCCGACTTCCTCAGTACACACATGCCATAGGTACCCGTTTATAGGGTAGGCAACCATTCACAATACATTCATTCAAGGAAATGACAAAGACAGGATAGATAGAGAGAGAAAGTACATCCATGATCGAACCGGGATTCTAATCCAGGACCTCCCTATCCGCAGTCAGGCACGCTGACCACAAGACAAGTTGGGCGGCGGAGTTATAAGATAAATATACTTTTCAAACCATTCAAAAGTTAAACATCATTTTAAATTCATCATTATAAAGAACGCAATGAAACTCAGTTCGTCAAAATTACAAGTGTTTTACTGTCTAAATAATGTATCTTTTATACTTTCAACTGATAATAAAAGATGAATACTAAAACAAGAAAGTTGTGCTAATATTTTCACTTTAGCAAATTTATTGATATTAAATAATAGTTTATATTATTATTTAGACTTAAGAGATCCTTATTTTAAAATAAAATAGAATTCACTTATTCTTTATACTTTAACGAGGTTTAACAATATTATATTAAAAAATTTAATATGTTTAAAAAATTTTGCCTAACGCTAAAAATAATTTTTATGATAACTTTGCGTAGAATTTAATCATAAAGAGAATGATAAGTTAATATAAAATGGATAACCTGAAAAATAGTTTTTGATTTCCGAAAATATCAAATATAAAAAAAGATATTTTTACTAAATACAAACTCATTTTGCGCTTACAATGCAAAATATTTATTGCCATATCTTGCTTTCAACAGTACAAAAGTAAGTATACTTTTAATCGATAGGTTTTTACTGCTGTTTCGTTTGTGAAATCCTAAAACAGTAAAGCGTCCTAGTCTCTCTAGGAACTATAGCTTTTAATTTCTCTGGGAATTATAGCTTTTTAAGCAGAAAAAATAAGAGTTCATCTTAATTCATGATAACGAAAATAAAGAGATTTTATTCGGGTAATAAACTTAATTCATTAAAGTAAACATCTTAATATGAAAATATTTTTAATTGGAGCTTTGTCGTATAATTAATGAAGAAAATAATTCAAAATAAAATTATTGAGTTTAGATCTAAGTGTAAAAAGTGATGTTTTATATTTTAATTCAAAATTATTCTCATAAAAATTCCTTCAATTTAAATAATTTGAAATTGGAGAAATTTATGAGATAAACTGAGCACTGTAATACAGCTTGTTCATAAATTTTAAAAGTACTCACAACTTCTTACCCAGGGAGATAGATACATTATTTTTTATCCCTATTGTTTGGATTCTTAAAAATGCTCAGATTTGGGTTTATTCGACGCTTTTCAAAAAAAATTACGATCCCTTTTTGTACACTTTGACCGGGAACTACACACTTAAGTGATTCCGAACCATTAGAGAATATGTTCGAGGTGAGAATTGAACTCACAAGCTGTTGAACAGAAATCCTGAGCCCTAACAATAAATGTGCTAGTTTTCAGTATCTTTTTGAATGGGCCTCAAAAACACAATCTTTACAGGCCAACATAAGAGCAGAACTTTTAAAAGCAATCAAAATTGCAGTATCACACACTCACCCTCTCGCTCATTTGCCAGAACAGAAGTTGGTGATTAATTCTGTACTCTCGCATATTTCGAGTAAGTTCCCAATTTATGCAGTCGGAAGTAATGTTGCAGCTGAAATGTAAATGAATGGAAAATAATATTTACATGAAAGATGTATTTAAAACTTTCAATCACATAATCAACGGAAAATGAACAAATAAATATTTACACAAAATTTCTCATTTCTAAATTTTTATTTCTTTCTTCTTTATTAGTATCATAATAATTAAAAAGCATTTAAAAATTTTAAATAACATTTTTTAATTTACACTCGTTGTTAATTGATATTTTTTTTCAAGTTGCTTGACAAAAAAGAAGAGTTTAAATGTTATATAAGTCATACAATTATTATGACAGGCTAAAATGTCTGTTAATTAATGTGAATGTTTAATATTAGCTCTTTTAAAATTCGATTTAAAAGTATTTATATCAGAGTGTTCATTTATTTTTTGATCTAATAAGTCATTTAATTAAAGTATCAAATTAAGCTTAATTAATTAATTAATACTAAACTGATTTAATATTCACGCTTAAAAATCATGAATATTCAAACATGAATTTTATTTGAATAATGAAATAGGTATTTATTAAACATTCTATATCATTTTGAATACCTTAGCGTATCGAATGTGGATAAGAAGATTGGGGAAGAAACTGACAGGTATACTTTGGAATTTTTTACTGAATACGACTTATTCATTACTCCTGAAAAGTCTTACTGGTAGACCAAGACATGACAGATTTTCATCTGCCAAAGGCAACCGATTTTTCTTTAAGCGGTTTTTCAGATGTCATATTCTTTTATAGCATACTTTTGAACAAAGGAAGGCTTCTTTACTTTTCTCAATCATGAAATCTCATTCTTTTACAGTACTTCTACAAAAAATTAAGGCTTCTTCACTTTTACAGAGAATTATTAACGTAAAAATTGTACGTTTTGAAATTGAAGTTTTGCACATTTTTGGAGTGAATTTTATTTTACCTGACAAAGAGATTAAAATAATTTTCCCTCATTTTATAAAACGAAAATTCTGGAGTTCAAATGCTTTGTGGAACTTTATTTTTCGATCCGCACTCCATAGTAATAAATTTGGGACCATTTTAAAGAAAATGCCTTAAAAATTCATTTTCATTGAATAACAAATTTTAATGAATAAAAACCCCTACCATATTAGCTCAATTTGGAATTCATTTAACTCTTTATGCATAAATTCTCTAACAAGAGTTATGTTCTTAAATACACAGATTATTCAGTATAATTTTGTCTCACCCCCTAAATTTTAGAATCTCGGGTTTCATAAACTCTTCGAAAATCGTTGAATCTTTCTACAAAGTGGTTTTTATTCTTAAAGTAACTGTGCTTCATATTACCACTTTTAAACGTGTAAGAAAATACCGTAAAATCTATCCACATTTACCTGCAGATTTTCCGACAATAATTGCGATATATTATACAAAATTATCTCAAATTTGTAACGTTAATATCAGAAAAAATAATCTAAAGATCACTGAAATCAAACCACTATCAGATACCATTGCATGTTATACATAATATAATTTTGAACTAATACCTGATTTTTTATATGACAAAAACGATTCACTTTTATGCATTTATGTAACTAAATGTCAAAAAAGGCATGAAACGTTTTTCCTAATTAATTAAATCTTTAAGCAGATGTATATAGTTAAATTAAGAAAACTGAATGTTATTAGATTAAGATAATATTTTAATTATGAAAAATATGAATGAGTAGTAAAATGTACATAGCTACTACATTAGGAAAGTTGTGTTAATTTGCTTCAATAATGATATGCTGTCGTTTCTTTAATATATAATTTAAAATACAATAATATATATACATTACTTGTTTTGTAATATATATTTTAATAAATTTTATTGCCATTCCTACTATTTTATTAATTGTAATTAACAATTTTCTTTATTAATCGGAATTTAAAAAAATTTAGATTTTGTTATCTCAGCAAGAGTTTTAATGCAAAATTTTCATTATTATTAAACTAGGAAATGAACTTAAAAATAATAAAAAAGCCTTTTCAGTTATGTTTTATTCTTTTCTGTAAAAAAAGGAATGTTTTTACTTATTATATTAAGAGAGAAAATTAATTTCGGGTTCCAATTACTTGAATCAACTTAAAAATATATTTCAACAAAGGTTTAAACATAAATCTTATATAAAGCTGTCTTACTTATTGACTAACTCTGTCAGGCATTTATCGGAAATGGTTTCATTAAAGTAAGAATATTCGCAGGAAATAGGCTCCTCAAGATAGGCTGGATCTGTGGAGATTCTTGGATACCAGGGATACTCTATCTCACCCATTGCTTTTTCAAACGCTATGAGAAGATATTATACAAATAATTAACACAAAATATCAATTTAAATAACAAATACAAAAGCAAAAGATTGTCTAATATTGATATATATTCTATCTTAAAGTCCCAACTTGTGACAAACTCTGTAAGAATTGTGATCTTACAGAGTTTGTCATTAATCTTGTCTTGGAATTGTCTTGGATTACTCATCCAAGCATTAAGAAAATCATCACAGTAAACTTGTTGGCTCGAATCACAGCAAACCTACTTGATATCATTGAGTATCGTGACACAAATATATATCATTTCCACATTAATCCTATATTTGAGGGGCTGCTGGATGGAGAGCCATATGTTCTTTAAAAAGACAGTGATAGTTCTGTAGGAGATATCAGGGCAAATATGTCAATTGGATCGAGAAGCATTTTCAGCAAAATTATACTCTTCAACTATCCTTTATAATTATATTAATAACATAGTGGATATTTTCTATATAATTTACTAAATTCAATTTGTATTCATTTCTATCATATTGATAGTTGTACCAAATATTAACTTCTTCAATTGCTACTGATTTAAAAATATTCGTATTCATTTATAAATTGCTTCTATGCTTCTATAAATTGCTTATGCAACCGGAAAGATAAAGTTAAAAGAAATTATTTTATTTAAGATAATTGTTTAATATTTTCTATTTTTCTTTTGGATATTGGGATAAGCAGTAAATATCAGCAGAGAAAAACATGATTATACTATTATAACCATACATTTTTTGTTACATATTTAAAACCATTTCTTTAGTAAAATATTGTATTCGGAATTAATATGAAAAACATCTTTGTATTTGCTAAATTATCTAATCTTGCAAAATATCTCAAAATGTAGTTTAAAAAGACAATACGTGTTCATCTTTATTCCAAATATGGGCGTATAAAATTTTAAACTTGATACTTCAACATAATTACTACCTTAACCATTCATATATACCAAATCACAAACTTCTTAAAAAAAAATAAATATAATAAGTGTCTTCTAAATTTTCTATAAATAGTAAAGAATCTTTAAAATGATAGCTTACCAGCAGCATATTTAGGTTCAGTTTGTTTCACGAATTCCATGCCTTCATCGGATATCTTTTTCAATTTATTGCGAATTTCTTCAACTCGTTGCAGGTTATTCTCAAAAACTTCTGCCTCATGTTTCAGAACTTGTCCTAACATATCTATCAACAAGGATTAATTTTTAAAAATATGAAATAATTCATTCAAAATTAATAAAAAAATTTCTAAGAAATATTATTTTTTAACGCATAATTTTTATGTCAATTCAGAAAATCTTAACTTCTCTTGTTTCCAACCCATCTGAGTTTAAAATTTTTTAATTTATAGGTATTATGTAATTTTAATACCTTTATAATTAAATTATCTTCGACTTGATTAGTTACTTTATACTTATTTTTCCGGAATCAGGAAAGTAAGCTTATTTTTTTTTCTTTCGGACTTCGCACCGTTAAAAGCTTAAAAGCTAGTGTAAGATTTCCATCCGGCTATCCCAGGCACAATGTTATTTTGTGTTTTAAGTATTTTAAAACATGATTTTAATGGTTAAATAATGTTTCAAAATAGTAAAATAAATTTGCAATATGGCTTAAATATTATAAAAAAAGATTAAATTAGTTCACATATCTACACTTTTTATCATTAAATGTGATGCTTTCATGTACTTACGAGATAATTTGTCAAGGAAAGAAAAGAGAACAAAAAAGTTTTCTTTTTCTAGGAATTTCATATAAAGAAATCTGTATGGGATTGTAAATAGCTTACAACATTAAGCAATTCTGGCACTTGTATACTTGTTGTAATTCTTTGATTTAAATATTCCGCATAAGTGCACATTTTAATTTTAAGCACCATTTTGAGTAGTATATTTTTAAACTCAAAACTATTTTATACATTTCAAAATTAGTTTCGAAAAATTCATCTATCAATGAAATTTAAAATAAGAAATCATTAATCCCAAAAGTAATTAATTTATAATTTTAAAAATTAGAATTTCAATTTAGAATTTTTAAAAGTTTTAATTTAACAATTGAAATTGTCAAGCTCATATAAGTAATCCAAAGAATTTTCTCGTTACTATTTTGCAATAGAGGTAAAACTATCAAAACGTAATAAATATGTGGGGCCACCATTGTAGAACATCTTGCTCAAAAGCTTTTTACATGTTTTCAACTCACATTATTTCCGTAGTTTCAAGCGCTGCAAAACGCTTACTCTTGAACAGACCCCTTCACTAAATGTTTATCTAAACGAGAAAAAAGCATCTTGCTCACGCTAAATAAATGTTTTTCGGGAGACATAGCTGTGTCCCATGTATTGAAACACCATGAAAAATATATTTGTTCATATTATAAGGATTGCTTTATTTTGAAAATAACAAACTAAACTTGAATTCATCTCATATCAACAGAACGATAAAATATCTATATCGATTTTATAAAAAGTTCCTTAAACATTAAATATTATGAATTATACCGATTTGCCGAATTTTATAACACTAACTTAATATAAACAACTCTCATAAAATATTTAATGTTATGTTTGCTTACACTACAGAATTTTTATAATAGACGATTTCATTTTAATGTGCAAATGCGGCAAATATATAATTGTATATGGATTACATAGGTTATAACAAGATAACGCTGATAATGAACTAAGTCATTTTAAAATAAAATTTTTATAAGTAAATTTGCTTTTTGATATTTAGTTGAATTGAATATTTTTGATTCAAAAATGTTATTAAAAAACTGACAAATATAGTTATTTTGTCTAGATAAGAAAATATTATTGTGATTTATTCTTTTCTGAGAGTCAACACACTTCAAATAATAATTGCCGATCGTAAGAAGTTCATATTTTTTGCCAATGTTACAAAGAAAATACTTTAATTATATGTAAAATATTTCATATAAAAACTTGTAATTTTTTTTAATTTTTACTGAGGATCGAAAAATATAATTTTTGAGATTAAGTTGATAAAAAATTGTCAATAACCTTTATATCAAAATGACGAAATGGTGTCAACAGTTAGCACAAGTGGGGTATGTTTGGAACCTAAATCTAAAATTATAATAAATCTAAATTTATATTATAACCTAAATCTAAATTTATAATTGGGAAGTTCATCCATGGAATGAAGGTTGTGTTAATATACATGTCCGATACAGAAAAGTAACCAATTTGATGGTGTTATATACAGAGCCACTGGAATAATTTCACCAAGGTCTTGGCATCATAAACCATCTACACGAGAAATCTGGCAAAAAAATTTTTGTATTTTTGCCTTTTTTTTTGTATGTAAAGAGAGGATAAGCAGGTGGTAACCATTAAACTCCTTCCATATTCTAAATCTGAGTATGAATGATAAAAAAATGCTAAAAACAAAATATTGGTTACACCTATAAAGATAAACAAAAAAGCTTTAAAGATGGCTCTAAAGAAACAAAATCCCGAACAGAAATCTTATAGATGGGGGAAAGTGGAACTGTCCCTAGACAGGGCACAGAAACTACAGTTGAGGAGCAAGAATTATCTGGCTGATTCAAAAGCTCAGTTTAAGCTCCGAAATAAGCAAAAGGAGTAAACTGAGACGAGCAGAAGTTCTGAGGAGTTACAAGACTTATGTCTTTCCTTTCCTTTCCTTTTTCCAGGAACACTACGAACAAGAAAACCAGGAAGGATCATCTACCTGGAATACTTGATTAGGCTGCTAAAACTATTAACACCGCCATAGTGAAGAATTTATTTCAATTTATCAAACTCTTACTAAGGAAGATGTTATTCCTTATAGTTGCAGATCTTTATTGAGATAGATAAGGTCCTATTGGGAATTATCAGCCGAAGGTTTATGCCCCATGTTTTGTTTCAAGAGCACTGGTCTTATTCTTACGATGACTTCGAAACAGCAGAGGGAAATTAAAAGTTTCCATAGATATTTCGTAAAGATGCGTATTCTAGTTTACGTCTGAACAAGAGTGCATTTGGAATTGCAAATATCTCAGAATTCTGGATTCAAGTGAACTTCTCTAACCGTTAAACGTGCCATTTAAGACGGAGAATATTTATACTAAGGATTCTGATACGTTGACGAAACGGCTTAATTGACTCAACCCTGAATTTGAAGATTTTAAAATGGATCATTCTGCAGAGAAATCTATTACAATACATTCTATTAAATGGATCTTTAATTTTGATATGAAAACCACCACATCAAAACGTAAATTATGGTACATATACAGGACAGAACTAATTTTTTTAAATTTCGTAGCTCAAACTTTAAAGCCAAAAACTATGAAGTGATGAGAGTAATGTCAGAAAATAAGGCAACTTTCTCTCAATTAAGTATAAAATCTTTTAATGAGGGTTACGAATTACCTAACGTTGAAGTACTGGAATTAGACATTGGTGCTGATATAACATTGCAGTCTACAATTTCAATACCAACCAGCTAGTTAAAATAGACTTTGCTGTAAATTAAAGTGACTCTCTTATTTGTGGTCCCACAGGAGCCATGTTCAGAGGTGAGAGAGCATGGCTCCTGTGAGATTCTTTGGATGCGATACTGATGAGCATTAAAGTAGAACAAATTTACCATCATCATAATCAGTTAGCTTCAACTGCCTTAGCAAAAAGATAACTGGAGAACATGTGAGCATTGCATTAATTTCGGAACCATAAACTCGCAATCGTTTTACTTTAAATCTTGGTTTTAACACCTTTTATGAAAATTATTGCTTAAAATTAAGAGCAGCTATATTGCAGCAATAAGTTGTATAACTGTTCGTTAATTCCTTATAAGTTTGCTGTACAAAAATTCATTATTGCAAGGAATCACAGAGGAAATGATCTTTATGTCTTCATTTCTTCCTTTTGAGAATAAAGTCATATTCAACAAAGAAATTACTCTTATTTTATATATTTAGATCTTGTTTAGTTTGTGTAAAAACCTCATGATATGAGGCATGAGTGTTGCAATCACTATTACCACACTAAATGGGATAGTAGTGATTGTGACCAATGTGGTACTGATCTTTAAGAACACATTTTGTTGTATTATAATCCATTTATTATAATGCAATCATTTCACGCATTTCCATAGCATTATAATACAAGCATTTCACGCTCCCAACACCCAAGTTCGACGTTTGATCCTAGGGTTGGGCAAGGTCGACTCAATATTTCATCCCTGTTGCACCTAAGCCAGCGAACTATTTAAAAAATAACATAGTTACAGAGGGTGTTAACACATTTTTAGAACGATTTTGAGGCCGTTTAATTAATGTTTAAAATGTAAAGACTATTTTTTTAAATGTTCGATTTGATAGCTTTCTTTCTGGAATTTAAGTCTACATCGTGATTTCCATGATATAAGAGCTTTTTGTAAAATTTCCAGGGGTATTGCTTTCCATTCCTCTTCCACTACTTTCCAGAGTCCATCCATCGTGGTGGGTTTGCGTTTAGAAAGAGCTCTTTTTAACAGACCAAAGGCACAATAGTCCATAGGTGAAACGTCAGGGGACTTCACAAGAATATGTTGAAAAGGTATGTATGCAATACTTGTATTAGTCTTCATTTTTCAAGGAATGCAGCGGTAGTTTTCGTAGTATGACTTGTGGCTTTGTCTTGATGAAGTTTCACTCTTTGAAAGTCTTTGGGATAAAGAAGTGGAATTTCTTCTGTAAATATTGGACGTAAAACCTTCTCCTGATGGTATGATGAGTTGATTTTAACATTTTTTTCTACTCCTTTTATTTTTAATTTCCCATTGTAGGAGAAACCTGCGACTATCATAAACCCTCTATCAAAAACTGAAACTTTCTTTACATTGACGGAACCAGGTTTGTAAATTTTTTTCTCCCCGTTTCCTATAGTAAATAGATCTTTTCTGTTGCAGTAATTTAGGTAAACCCATGCTTCATCAAGGGTCACAATGTATTTCCATTTATCTCTTGCTAAATGGTTTTCATACAGGATTCTACAAAATGTTTTGCGTTGAGCCACATGTCTCGGCAAAAGCTGGTGAACATTATGGTTTTTAGCTTTTTTAAGTTGTAAATCTTGATTTATTATTTTATTTATTGTTGATACAGATGTATCTAAAGACTTTGCAATTGATTTCTGTGTTGATTCTGTGTTGTTCTTGTTACCAGCAATTTCACTTTTGGAACATTTGAAACAGTACGCACTTTTTACGGATACTCGTTTGGAGTCTTCTTTCCATGTAGAAATAATGATTGACGGTTTTTACCTGTCCGATTAATAATGTTGCTTATTTTGCATATAGAAATTTTAATACCATGCATTTCAAAACGTTTTTGAATCCTGGAATAAGAATATTTCTCTTCGGAAAGTGCAAAAACATATCCCTCAATCCACAGCTTGTTTACATGCTACATTTTGAAAGAACAATAAATTTAAAAGTAGCAAAAGATATTTCTCATTTCAAAAAATAAGCTGTTGCCAAAAGTTTTTATTTCAAAACATTTACTTTTTAAAATTCTTAATCGAAATCGTTCTAAAAATGTGTTAGCACCCTCTGTATTTTGTGAATGGCATCACTTGCATTTTTGTGTTCTATCACTTACGTTTTGCTTGTTCTATACTTTTATGTAAGGAAACATACACATGCACACACAAATCATTGTTTTAAAATACTAAGGCAATGAACCTATTTTATTACTGTAAATAAAAGTAATTTTTTTATTTAAAGCAAAACGTATGTAATAGTAAGTGTGGTAACCTTATTGCTGATTAAAATGTGTTGGATGAAGTAAATTTATCTGACCATTAATACGCTACTTTTTCTGATTCTGAAACAAACGGACAAGTTGCGATAAGTAAGAAACCAGAAAAATCCTTTCGGAATCCATTCAAAAAAGACTGATCTGAGAAAGTGAGTTTGGTAAGTTATCCTTGGTAGCAGATTTATAGTTGGCTGTTGATAAGTCTCAACATGCTGTTCTTAAAGCTTGTTATCAAATTCTTAGAATTATATAGTTGTGCTTTCTCACCCACAAATTAACGCTTTGGTGGTGTAAAAATTTAATCAAATTAGCTTAAAGTATTAGCCAATAGTTTTGTACTTCGGGGTATGTTAAATAATGTGTAAATATTGCAATTGATTTCTAATCTCTCTTAAACTGCCGAATGATGTGTTCTTGGAACTTGGGAGAATGATATGGCTTAGAGTTCATTTTTAAGGTTCCAAGAAATAATTATAATTCCTAACTTTATATTTTCTGCTGTTGTGGTAAAGGTAAATGTGGTATTTCCAAAAAGTTATAACTTTGATAAAACAAAATGAGCTACAACATCCTTCAAACCTTTTAAATCATTAGTAATGTATTGTATCAGTTATTTTTATTAAGAGTCCAGAGCCCATTTTCAATTTATTTTCCGAGCATGTAGTTTTTGGCGATATACCAACAACTTATTTCCTAAAATGAGAAACCTTAGTTATTAGGGAGATAAATCTTTTAGATCCCTCAGCTTAACATCCTTCTTTACTAAAGGCAATAGAAAATCTAATATACATCAAAGAAGTTTGTTTAGTGTAGTGATTCTCAAACTTTTTTGTCGCGGTACACTTTTGACAATTTCATAATTTGGCGGCTCACAAAGGAAAAGGAAAGTTTAAAAGTTGGTTACTTGTGCCTATAATACAAAGTGTAAAATAGTTCATGATAATAATTTTGAATGTTAAATAAAATAATATATGTTTCAAAGACACAACATTATATTTATTACACGTAATATAAAAGCATGATAATTTTTACTGTATACATACCCCTAAAATTTGACAGCACATAAAAGTGCATCTGGGTATAGTGGTTAAGAATCACTGGTTGAGTGGATAAACCATTTTTCTGATTCTTAATATGCTTATAAATCAGATAAATCTCCTGATGGGACGAATTATAACATGCCCTTCATTTTAGAGAACTTCAATCATAAAGGAATTGTTGTAGTTGTTTTCTTAAATAATGAAAGGCATTTGATGAGATATAAATCGAAAACATTCTATAATCTCTTGTTAGAAAGGGAATTAATAACACTATCTGTTTCTGGTTTAAGAATCTTCTTATTAACAGATTTGTCAGCACTTCCTTCATAGAAAAAAATATAATAATGCAAACTAAAACTAAATATCTACAAGAAATATTTCTTCCACCCTTCATGTCGTACTGTGCTGAAGGGCATTCCTTCTGGAAGCATTAATTGTCATTGGGAGGAATGGCTTAACAAGCAGATAAATAACAAAGAATGGCTATACAGATAGTCCAGCTTTTATCGTCAGTAGTTAATTTTGTGAAACAACCCCTCTAATATCATATGCAATGTCCTTAAATACTTTGAGACTTCGTATAAATATAAATGTCTTTCTATAATTTCTATAAAAAATTGCTTGCTTTTACACTCAGTATAAAAGCTTAGTATGAAAAGGTTTAATATTTTGTGGTCAAGAATTAACTGCTCTGCTGAAGTAAAATTCATAAACATTTTTTTGACATGAACTTAAACTGAAAAAACTATTTCAACTTTTTGTATTGGAAAAGCAAAAAAGTTTTCTGGATATGTAAAAATGCATTTGGGATAATCTGAAGCTTAATCTCAAAGTTATTTATTGTATTTCTACTTAGATCATTCATCCTATGATTACTTTTAGTAGTTCAGAGTTCTAGAACTATAAAAGACTCTGATGAAGCAGATATAACAAAAATTTCAAACGTTTTTTTGTGTAACTATCTCTGAAATTAAAACAATTCCCACACTATTTCTCTTGAGATTTTCTTTGGTATGAACCTCCTTTATATGCGTATTGAAATGGAAACTATAATGTGAGGTAAATCACCCAAAAATACAAATCAGTGGGAAAATAACTCCAAATTTTTGTCTTGAGCAACCCTTTTGTGACTAGTTACCGTTTCATAAATATGCCTATTGATTAAGTAGTTGTTTAATATGCTTTTGACAAATGCTTTTGTTTAATATGCTTTTGTTATGAAATCAAAATTATCTTGTGAGAAAACTAGAATAATTTTACCAGTCAAAATTCTACTTATTGATGGTCGATAATACAGAGGCTGGTATCCTGCCGATGTTATGAAGTTATCTATCCCTTTAGGAAAACATGCAATTGTATTACAAGTCGAAATATTTGCCATTCTCATTTGCTGTAGAATAAGCTTGAACAGAAGCTACTTTAATAAGAGAATATTCATCTATTCTGACTATCAAGATGATTATTGCCCTTGCAGAAGTCTATTTTATTTTCTGTACTTGCTTGGGAATGCAACCTTATTCTGCGCAAAATAGCAAATGGTAATTATTTTATCATAATGTAAGGGAATGAGCATTTTGGCATTTCTGATAATGAACTAGTTGATGAACTGGTGAGAGAGCTGGATCAGTAACTGATTTTGTTGCTCCTAAACTAGCACTGACTATTTCAAATATGAAATTATCAGATGTAAAACTTTTTATCCCTTGAGAAAATAATAATTTTTGAGCTCCCATAGTACCAGTAATCAAAGAAAGGCACAGCCATTAATTCCTGCTATAATTCCTATCCCAAAAAAAAAAGATAATTTAAGGAGATCAGCAGGACTTCTTACAAGTCGTTGCCACCTTAAAGTACATCTCATCATAATGTGGGAACTAGATTCTCCTACATGCAAAGGTTTCTATATGTGGAGGAACCTTCATTAATTATTTGAGAAATTGAACTTTTTTTTCCGCAAGTAGATTTGAAAACTTGGGGTCAGCATCTAATTAAACCCTGGATAGTTCTAGATATCTCTGTTAAATGCTGCTAAATTTTTCAAATTTACAGCTACAGATTTCATTGAATAAGAGCTTTATTTTTAGGTTATAATCGATATTTATAATAAATATTAGGTTATAAGAAGACATTTAGGTTATAATAGATATTTACCCTGTAATTTTTCAAACTATTGTATCAACGAACTTTTAAATTGTCATGAATATTAAAATATTCAATTTAAGAATAAAATGGAAACAGTGAAGTTTGCTGTGAAATTTTAAAATTTAATAATAGTTCTCAATGCTAAATCAAACAAACAAAATGTTAACCAAACTCAAAACAATAAAAGCGCATCCAAAAAATAAATCCTTGATATTAATTCCTTGATGTAATATAAATCCTAGTTTTTAATTACATATTTGAATTGTACATTAGTTAATGTCACAAATACAAAAGTACAAAAGATAAGGAAAATTAAAATATTTAAAACCAAATTTATTCCTATTAAAACAATTAATAATTCTATAAAAATAATAAATACATTCAAGCATTTAAAAATAATTACTTTAAAATCAATAACAACTTGAAAGCATTGTTTCTAAAGATGTGAAAATTTTCTCATATTTTTCAGGTATTTACTTGTTTAGTTCTTGTGTTAAAATCTCAAAAAATCTAATAAGGGGGATGTTCTTTTAACTTTATGTTCACTGTACAATGGAAGTTTTCTAGAGTTTCTGGCTACCTTAATGGCTAAAATTTCCTTCTTTAAGAGAAAAAATAATGATTATGAAAAAGAAAAAGAAAATTGGTCATTAAAAAGACATTTTTTGTGGAACATATAAATATATAAGCACAGCAAGCCAGTTGTTAATGTTACCATCGGCACGCACTGTTCTTTGTTATCTGTGACTGTAGTCACATTCTTCAAAAATATGTCACAGCACAAACACTTAACGCGCATGCGTGTTAAAAGCCGATATTTTATGCATATTTACCTAATTTCATTTTAGAACTTATTGCCATAAGAAAATATAGATTGAATTATCTGTAAAATGAAATACCTAACATCAATTAATTCATGAAATAATTGAAAAAACAAACCTTCAGCAAATCTTACACCCACAAGTCCATCTAAATTCAGTTTACTCTTCCAAATATCCAAGAATTTCAGAGCATTTTCCAGAAACTGCAAACTTTTTTCCATTTGTGCCGAAATGTTTCTACCATTTGCTAGTTGAAAAAAATTCACTCCAAAAATAATCAAAAAGTAGTAAAAATTCATAATTGCTGTATAAATATCAAAATTTAATATTTTTATTTACATAATTTAAATTATTAGCATAGAAGCTTTTAAAATAGGAATTCTATTTTTAAGGACGACGCCAATAGTAATTTTGTTTGCAAGAAAATTTCTTCGTGTTTGAAAATTTGACATTTGTTAGTTTTTCTTATAAAATAAATAATCCATAAAAATATCTGATTCGTGTCATAGAAACACCTGTGTATAAGTGTAACAGTAATATTTGCTACAAATATATCAAAATAATAAGCCTTAAAATATAAGTCGCGTTTTAAAATTTTTATTTCCACTTTTATTTTAAAAATTTTTTTTATAAGCATATAACAACTGGTATTCCTTACAAAATAAAATTTACGAGAAAATAATTAAAAATTGTAATTTCACAATGTAGGAAAATGTATGGATACACACACAAATTAAGTTTATCTTCAAACACAAAACTCATTAATCTTCATGGTACTTATTTCCAAGACTTACGTAATTCGTTATATAATTTTGTGAAGTATAATAAAAATATTACAAAATAATACTACTCATAACATGGAAGAGAATTTTCTTCAACTTTTATTAAGTTCTTTTGATGTTTTGATTTTTTTTCTTGATTTTTCATTTTAAAAATAACTTTAAAATAGGAAATTCCTCTTTTTAATTACTTGTTAAATACATAATTAATGAACTTAAAAAAAGGAGAATTACAAAGGAATTTTTTCTTAAAGTGCTTTGAATTGAAACTTTTAATTTAACTTTATTTTTATATTGAACCTTAGATTTGGAATTTGAATTTAACCGTTAAATGCCTTTCAAATTTTACACACAGCTATCCTTTTAAAGCAGGATGACTTACAATTAAAATAATCACATCTTATTTGTATTAAACTTTTACATATAGTAATATAGTAACAATATATATATATATATATATATATATATATATATATATATATATATATATATATATATATATATATATATATATATTGTTGAAATTCGTTAAACGAACAAGAGTCCATGAATCGCAAAAAGAATATTTAATGAAGCAAGTTACAAAGAAAGAAATTATACATATACTAAACTAATAGAACAGAACATGGTGTATTTATAGATTTTGGACGGCTTGAACACAACCACCAATCAGAAGGCAGCGCAGCAGACGATTGCGGACGTCTTAGAAGACTACAGTTTTACAGACGAAAAGAGACTGACTTTGTGTTTCTTTGGAATTACTTGCATTATATTATTTACAACACTCGCCCTTAATCACAAAGAAACATGCACAATAAAATCATATAAATCAAAAAATAAGTATACATTAAGAAATTTGAGACGTTCAAGCCATCCACACACAATATTTACATTAACATGATATAATCTAATACAATTTTAATCCACATAATGGTAAAAGTTCCTTTAATTTAAACTTAGATAAAAATTTTATAAACATATCAGCAATTTGTAGGTTAGATGAAATATAGTGAACTTTTATATCATGACATTTCAAGAAATTTTAATTTAATGTCTATATGTTTTAATCGACCTTTGTTGTTTTCATTTGTTACACACTTAATACAAGATTGATTATCTTCAAAAAGCATGATTTCTTTAATATCAGTGAATTCCAAAATAATGTTTTTCAACCACAATGCATCTTGAATGGCTTTACTTAGGGCAATAATTTCTGCTTCTGTGGAAGATAAAGCAATATAATTTTGATTTCGGCAAGACCAAGATATTGGACACATATTAAACATAATTATTGTTATGTCAAAATCGAAAATAAGTATTTTTAACAAATACTTTCGATATTCTTTTTCTTGGGGTTTGCATCTACCCGATGCTGGAGATATTTTGATATGATCATAAAAGTGTTTTCAAATAAGATTCATTAAGGAAAACAAAGAATTCAGAGACAAACACAAAAGTACAACTTTATTACAGCATTATTCTTCTACTACACTACAAAAGAACTTAAAACATGAAGAGACAAACAGCGCCGCGTAGCGGTCAGGCACACTTCCATTCACTTTCTAGCAATTATGTTGCCAGAAATGGATTTTCTGTCATTTGGGTTTGCACCCCAGTTAGCATCTGCAAATATATTTAAGCAGGAATTTTTATCCACACACTTTTTATATTCCAGTTTTAAAGTTGAAGTACTATTCAGGTATCTCAAAATTCTTTTCAATGCACTCCAAGCACTATCAGTAGGGTGTTCTTGAAATTGACTCAAACATTTTACAGCATAAAGGATATCAGGACGAGATGTATATGCTAAACAAATTAAACATCCGATTAGTTCTCGGAAAGGTCCACAAAAAGCACTTCCTTTCTCAAGATCAGCTGCTGTTGCTCTTACTTCCATGGGAGTAGAGACTATTTTAAATTTGTTTAATAAATTCAAAATATATGTTTCTTGATCTAGATGCAGTCCATCAGGTGTAAATGTTATTTTGATTCCTAAAAATTCAGAAACTGTTTCAGATTTAAACATTTCAAATTCTTTTGATAATAATCCAATTATAATTTTGATTTCACCATCATCAGTACCCGCAATTAAATAAATCATCCACATAAAGTGCCATTAGAATTCTTTTATCTTTAGGCTGACGAATAAAAATGCATTGTTCACTATTTAATGGCTTAAAGTTTAATTTGAGAATGAAATTTAAAAATTTTACATACCTTTGACGAGGTGACTGCCTAAGCCCGAATAAGCTTTTCTTTAACCGGCACTTCCTTTCACTATTATCATCATATCCTTCTGGTTGATCCATGTAAATAATTTCTTTTAATTCACCATTGAGAAATGCAGTTTTAACATCCAGTGAATAAACTTTTAAATTTTCTTGGAGAATAATAGTAAACACTATACGTAATGCAGGAATACTGATAACTGGTGAAAATGTTTTATCATAATCCACTCTTTCTCTTTGCATAAAACCACGAGCAACAAATCAAGCCTTATATTTTCCATCTCGTTTTTCGCTTAGAACCCATTTACATGAAATTGCACGTTTCCCATGTGGTAATTCTTCAAGACACCAAACTTCGTTCTTTTCCATGGACCGCATTTCTTCATCCATTGCTTTCTTCCGAAGATTCTGTTCTTCTTCTGGCAGCACAGATAAATCTTCAAGCGGTAATTAATCTTCAAAAATTACCATTGCTTAAACTTCTGGTTCAGGATATTTAACTGGTGGTTTCTTTTGCCTTTGTGGTCTTTCCAAAATTTCTTCTGTAGTAATTGTTTCAGTAATATTTTCTTCGCCACCAATTTCTTCAACATCATCTTCATTTTCCGAAATAAGGGAATCCACATTCAGAATATTTTTATCTTCTAAGTTTATTTTTCTTTCTTCGTTAAATACAACGTTCCTTGATATCACTATTCTCCTTGAATCTAGATCCATTAAACGATATCCCATAGTCTAATATCCCACAAATATCATTCTGCTTGACTTCTTATCTAATTTCTTCCTTTGAGAGGGAGGAACCAACATGTATGCATCGCATCCAAATACTCGAATGTTTTGAAGATCGGGATCTTTACCATATTTTAATTTATAAGGAGTACAGTTTTCTATGGATCTACTAGGAATTCTGTTTCTTAGGTATGCAGCAGTTAAAATTGCAAATCCCCAAAATTTCTTGCTAAGTTTTGTTTCAAATATTAAAGCTCGCCCTTTTTCTAACAATGTGCGATTGGCACGCTCAGCAACTCCATTTAAAGGTGCTGTGTAAGGAGGAACTGGATCGATTGTAACACCAAATTTAGTAGCACATTTGATGAGTTCACCACAAACATATTATTTTGCATTGTCGCAATTAATTTTCCGTACTGAAGGATTTGCTTTTAAAAAGCATCTTAATTCGTTCACAACATCACTTTTTCTTTTCAGCAAACGAACTTCCATAAAACGTGAATAATCATCAATTAATGTCATAAAATAACGCTCACCTGTAGCCATAGGCGGATCAATAGTGCCACAAACATCTGTGTGAATCAATGTCATAGTCTCGGATACCCTTCTTCTAGGACCTTTCCCTATAGGAGAAGCACTCGTTGGAAAAAGTACACACTTCACAAAATTTATCAACGGTAGGCAATCCAAGTTGTTTTAAGGTTTCATTAGAGGAATGTCCAAGTCGTCTGTGCCATAAATCCAAGTCATTTTCTTTCGCAATAAGGGAAATTTCACAATTTGGAACAAAATCACCAATATATTGTCCACTATCATCACGATAGCCCAAACAAATGTTTTCTTTCTCATTTTCGATGAACACTTTTTTTTTCTAAGAATAACACTATATCCACCTAATTCAATATTCTTTACAGAAATTAATTCTCCATTGAGTTCAGGAACAAAATGTACATTTTCTAAAGTTATGTCAATTGCATTAGATGTTTTGCCTTTTACACTTCCTATACCTTTCACTTCCATTGCAGTGGAGCGGGATGCACATCGAATAGTTCCTGATGACGGTTTAATGAATGAAAACTAGTCTTTCTAAAACCACATATGAGATGTTGCCCCAGGATCAATAATGAACTTTTTCGGATTTCCGAAAGTCAAATTGTCAGCAGCAAAAGATAGAGCAGAAGAATATTTTTCATCAATCTTAGATTCAGTTTTCATTTGCATTCCTTTTTAAAATGACCAACACGAATACAATTATAGCACGTTTTCTTTTTACAGAACTTAGCAGTATGTCCTTTCTTTTTACAATTAAAACAAATGAGGTCTTTTCTCGTAGAAAAGGCCGCACTATCCACTGTTTGTTTCATAAAATGAATACTTCTTTTATTTCTCGAATGATTCAAAAGAGCTTCAGAGTCTATCAAACGCTGAGTTACAAAATCTAATGATAAATTCTCATTTGGTTGGTTCTCTAATGCAACCTAAACATTTTCGAATTCTGGAGGGAGAGACATCAAAATATAGACGACAGTATCAATATCACTATCCTCCGCTCCAGGCATTCATAAATCGGCGACAAGTTTCGAAACTTCCTCTATGTGCTGGCGCATTGGAACATCACTGTTTTTCTTAAGTGTAGCAAGACGTTTTCTAGTTAGTATTTGGTTTACCGCTCCTTTGCTTTCATAAAAAGCATGAAGTTTCTCCCATAATTCCTTCGCCGTATTTTCACCACTCATTGATACAAGCACTTGATCACTTAAGAGTGACATGAGTAATGCGTATGCTTTCTTTCATTTAACGACTTCTGCTTCCTTATTCACATCGGGCTCTTTAACTAAGTATGTTTCCAGTTCTTTCGCAGACAAAA